>JAODTR010023319.1:0-23839 GCA_025399935.1 Amblyopsis rosae
AGGGAGGCGGGACTAAGACCGGATGGGGCTAAACCGGAAGTTGGGAGGCGGGACTAAGACCGGATGGGGCTAAACCGGAAGTTGGAAGGCGGGACTATGGGCGGGATTAGGGGCGGGGCGCCTGTCACTTTTGAGTTTGATGGACGGTGTATAGTGTATCTCTCTAACATGCATATTAAAAGGTATTGTACATAATGGTTTTTTTTTTCCCCGTGTGACGACCCATGTAAGTGCAGCACAAACTTATCTAATACAATAAAATAGTTTAAGTACTTCCCACAAAGATCTGTGATTTCATACATTTAAAACAAGTACTGTGAAAGAGTGTCCTGAGTAATGTGTTCTATAAATGTATATTGCACATGGTCCACTACACTATAGGCCTATATATTTTATGGACAAGAAGACGACTAGACAATATGTGTCCAGATGTCACCTTCTCTTTCACTTACTGTAATTCTACACTTATTAATTAATATTCACAAGAATACAATATCACTTCATGCAACACATACACAGTGCCAATTTAATAAAATGCCTAATGTTATGGCACACTAGAGCTTTTGGAATATAAGCATCTCAGAGATTGCCATCTGTCTGGATTCTTGGTAGCACACTTGTGATTATACTATATAGCGTATTTACTTCCATGTGTTTCTTGTCAGATATTCTGTTTTAATATGGGGTAAATCATTAAATGGTAGTTGCATTTATTGTCAGGGAACATTCAGTTCACTCAGGTCACACTGTTCTTTTTTGTACACAAGGCACTCATTTCATTCAAGAGGCAGACTCAATGAGCGTCACATAAAAACCTGTACAATAAAAAGTATTTAAAATATAATGCATAAAAAGTGAAAGAATAAAAACTAAGATATGAAGGGAAAAAAAAATCAATTTGAGTCGAATGTGGTGTTGTTTTGAGACCTCTGTGGTTTGGGTTTAATGTTTTTGATAGTTTTTGCATCTATCTGCTCATGCATTTTGTGGCCTTGGAGCTTTTTGTTGTGGGTAGGATTGGGTCCTTTCAGATAAAGGTGAAGGGAAGAATAGGAGAGGGGAGAAACAAATCCGTTCACTCTCAATTGCTGCCAGAAAACTGCTCCTACATTGAATTGAATTTATACTCTGAGGACTAGTTCATTGGTAAGTTGACAATAGCATTTCTGATAACTTTATATAGTTTCATCACCTTGTTAGTAATGAATGCTAATTAATACAACACATTGGCGGGATATCTTGTGAGACTAGAGAATTAGGATAATGTCAGTACTCAGCTGTAGTCCTAAAAAGCAGAAAGCAACCTGCATGTTAAACTGTATCTTTACCCGAGCTTTGAGCATGACTCCACCTATTGCACAATTTTGAAAAACTTTCAAATGTATAGATGCTGAGGGAGGGGAGGGGCCCCATTAACATTAATATTTGAATTTGATGACATAGGAGTGGACGAGAAGTATACATTTGCAGCCTGCCAGGTCCTGCGATTTTTAAACTGATGACGTGTAAAGCCATTTTCGGCAGGGTTCGTTTTGAATTGAAAAATAATTTTGATTTTGTCAATATTAACAACAGTTCAGTACTATTACTTGGGAGAAATCGTAATTATACAGAGAAAAATGTGGAGTACATTATTCGGAGACCTGAATCACTGTATTGCCATATACAAATATATAGCAGTTGTTTTTTCTTGCTCAGTTGAAGGTTACAGTGATATTAAGATACTGTAACACCTCAATGTTATAGCTATCTTACCTCAATGTAATTCCACACACTGATGTGCAAGATTAAATACTGTATTATAGATTAAATATCCTTTGTATATAATTCTAAAATAAATACATATAAACAAAAAGTAAATACTGTTTCACAAAAATATAATTTACATCTTTGGGTTCTATTGTTATTAAAAAACATGTCTATCAGGGGTGTTGCTTCTGTGTGACATGTTGAATTGATATCACTTTCTGCTCATTGCAGCAGCCAACTATTGGTGGCCAACATGGCTGAATGGCATATGCTGAGTCGCTTACTGGATAAGGTGCAGAGCCACTCAACGGTCATTGGCAAAGTCTGGCTGACCGTCCTGTTTGTCTTCCGCATGCTGGTCCTTGGAACCGGGGCAGATAGGGTACTGTAGTTTTCAAACAATTTAGTTATGATTTGTTAATATTGTAGGACAACAACACAACTAACCAATGCACATAAGAGATGGATGTATGGAAGATGTAAATGTAGAGCAGGTATTGTCTGAAAAAAAAATATATACATAAAGTTCAGTAGGCCAAAAAACCAAAGCTCTACATCATAATGAACCAATGAAATGTAGGAAGACATTCACTTACTGTCAGAACCGGTGCTAAAATTTGCAGTTCCACAAATCAGTTTAAAATACAGTATATAAAGCCATTATTATTAATAGTTATAGGCAGAGTCACGGATATCATGGAGGGCTTGTCCATTTAGCCTTTTTAGAACCAATCACAACCAGGCCTTCTGTACTGTGCATGAGTGGTGTTCAGCATACTGTAATCTTCCAAGAGCTGGAAGGCTTATGAAAGATGACTCCAAATGTGAATTTGAATGTGAACTCTATGTGTTATTTTGTTATCTGATTAAGTCTTCAGTGCCTACTACTGCATTGCCGTGTATCCCACCATACACAACATTCTATTTGTCCTACTGTATACTGCGGACAATGCAATATATGTAGTATTGCAAGACTGTAACAAAAAGTACAGTAGGAAAGCTGATACATCTGAATAACATCATTCTCATTAAGTTTTTCAAATGTTCTTACTCCTTATTAATATCTACATTATTTATAAGAATGTTCTCTTCCCATCAGGTGTGGGGGGATGAGCAGTCTGACTTTGTGTGTAACACAAACCAACCGGGATGTGAAAACGTCTGCTATGACCGAGCCTTCCCCATCTCTCACGTTCGTTACTGGGTCCTCCAGATTATCTTTGTGGCAACTCCAACCCTGATCTACCTAGGATATGTGCTGCATATAATCCACAGTGAGGACAAGGTGTCTGACTACAATCAGTTTAGCAAAATAACACAGTTCTCACACTTTGCTATTGTCACTATATGGGGCTTCTATTATCGTATTAGGTTTCTGTGTTGGATGGAGGTTTTTGAATCTCTGTGCAGTACTCATTACCATATATAGTATTATATTGTTCTACATACTTGGACTATCATGTCATAATACATATATATATATATATATATGTATATTTAATCTAGGCGAGAGAGAAAATGAAGGAACAGGAGGAGTGTAACGACCAAACCATCCTCTTCCTTAAAAGAGGCTACAAGCTTCCCAAGTACAGCAACAGCAGCGGCAAGATCACCCTCCGTGGCCGTATTCTCCGAGTCTATGTCCTGCATCTTGTGGTCAAGATCCTTCTGGAAGTAGGCTTCATCGTGGGTCAGTACCTTCTGTATGGCTTCACCCTTGAGGCTGGCTACATCTGCGACCAGGGTCCCTGTCCACACCAGGTGGACTGCTTCCTGTCCAGGCCCACAGAAAAGACGGTCTTCATCTGGTTCATGCTGGCGGTGGCATGTCTGTCCCTCCTGCTAAATGTGGTGGAGCTGTTCTATCTGTGTGTGAAGTTAGTGAAGGAGTGTCTGCTGAGGAGACAGGACTACACGGTGACCCCAGTGACCCCTCCACTGACAGAAAGGAATTCTTTAATGCACCGAGACCAGATGCTCCACAATTATATCAATCTAGAGCTGGATTTTCAAGATCGCAAACTCAGGGCCAATGGGGTGAAGGGAGGGGTTTGTGCTGGAGCCAATGGGTTGGGAAACAGTGTCTTGCCTGAAGACAACAGTGTTGGGGAGGTTCACATATAAGTTAAATGGTAAATGGACTGCATTTATATAGCACTTTTCTAACCTTTCGGACACTCAAAGCGCATTACAGTATTTTGCCTCACATTCACCCATTCACACACACATTCATACAGTGATGGCGATTGCTGCCATGCAGGGTGCAACCAACCACCGGGAACAGTTATTATATTATTATATATTATTATTATATATTATATATTATTTTTTAGTATTCTTTGTTCTACAGTAGCCTACATCGTGTGGAGATATTTCAACTTTTGAAGGCTTTAGTTAATATACTACCCTATGTGTATTGTTATTTCGGGCTAAAGGCCCAGTCAGCTTCAGTAAATAGAGCTCAGTAACATACGTGTAGCATGCTGTTGCCCTGACTGGAACATGTTGACACTACTCAAACAAAATTAGATTTTATTCTGTTACATTATTGGGAGGCAGTATAATTTATTCTGACTCCCACCCCTCCACACACACACACACACACACCACTACCACCCCAAGTCAACTGACCACAGGTTATGTTCAGCTGGTTGATATTTTTTGTTTTCGATATTTATATACATAAGATAAGTATACACTAAATATTTGTTTAATAATACATTATAATTAGATTTTAAAATAATATTTAATAATAATAATAATAATATATAATAATATAATAACTGTTCCCGGTGGTTGGTCGCGCCATTGCAAGGCAGTAATCGCCATCGGTGTATGAATGTGGGTGTGACTGGGTGAATGTGAGGCAAAAATACTGTAAAGCGCTTTGAGTGGCTGAAAGGTCAGAAAAGCGCTATATAAATTCAGTCCATTTACCCAATTTTTATTTACTGAAATTAAGCTAGACTCTATGCGGTAGCTTCTTGATACATAAACAGCTGTATGCTGACATTCAGTAGGATATTTGATTTATTAATTTAATAATAAATTATAATTAGATTTTAAAATAATATTGAAATTAACCTAGACTCTATGCGGTAGCTTCTTGATACATAAACAGCTGTATGCTGACATTCAGTAGGATATTTGATTTATTAATATGCCATATATATATATATATATCCCTGATTGTAAAAATGGTTGCAGCATTTCTAGACATGTTCAGAGTATTTGTTTGAGAAGCAATGAAAGTCAGTGGCTGTTAAAATACACATCCAAAAGATAATTTCATCCAGAACACCAGCATGTAGATATCCCAGAATCTCTCATCTGATATGATCAGATTGTAGCCTATATGTACCTAATTGGGAATGTACAGTACATGCACATATGCACTCACTTTTGACTGCTCTTTTATCACCCTATTCATGTGTAGCCTATGGCATCACACATACAGTACAATATAATTGAACTTCTTAGCTGTGTCCAAACACATTCACTCATTTACTATCCCCTACATTAAACTCAGTGGGGTACTATTCTGGGTGTAGAGATTTCTGACCATTTCACACTACCATTGACAGATGGTGTTGCATATTTTCTGTTTTTGTATCTGCTGAACTACTTTTAAAATGAATTGTCACATTTTTTTTCTGTACTGACAAACTACTTCATAAAATGTCTGTATAATGTTGGCTTCCATTATATTAGGGCAAACCCCTAGGGGTTTCCAGTTACTGCAAGGGGTCTGACAAATTATTTTATCCCAAACTTATTTTTCTTCCAAAAATGTAAATATGTTTTAAAATGCACAAAATATTATACTATATGTAATAGGGGGTCCTGTCCCGTGTGTGTTTCTACCAGCCATGCAAAATGGTGACGATCTCTGTATTAGGGCAAATCTCTAACTTGAAATGTGCTGGAGGTGTCTTAAGGCAGAGAGGGTGTGGCAATACAGCTTCCATGGGAAGTCCCATGCTATCAGGTCTCACATTAAAGATTTTGTATTGGTGCACCACGTTAAATCCAGACACAAATTGAGGAGAATCCCTTTAATTATAATTTTTTGTGTTTACTTATTCATTATCTCCATTCCTGCCCTGACCAAAGTCCTGAATCCATGGTTAGTGAGTAACATGATTTTATTTTACCTGGATATTATTAGAAAGTTATAGATTAATATAGTAGCTGCTGCAATGTTCCATCCTATCCTATCACAATGTGCTATTATTTCACTGTCTCCATAGAAGACTAATGTGTGCGGGTGGTCCTTCGGGACAATGGCATGTGTGCTGAGGACAAGAACCAAAAGTCACACGTGCATAGGCACACACACCCATACTGTACTAGACCAGAGGTTGTTGGTGCACTGTTTTTTCTTCTTGGTACCTACAAAGCCAACCATTCATGTATGCTCATCAATTGTGCCCCAGAAACCCACATTTGCATCCTAGTTTAAAGGCAGGGTCAGTCATTATCGAGAACGCTTGCTAACTTTGAGCTCAAATACAAATAAATCCTCTGCAGTGCCGCCTCACACATTTAAATGCATTGTGAAGAAAAGCGTAGTACTAGAGCTTTGTTGCTGTGAGTGGTGTTCGACACTTGCTATTTATGAGCCCGGACAGAAATTACAGAAGTATGTAACGTAGCCAGAAACAAGACTGTGGGTGTGCCTCTGAAAAACTTGGTGTTCCACATTGAACACCGCTATTCCACTCTTTGGTTATTTTAAATGTCAACGTGCGATCATTATTTGCATATCAACTAAATACAATGGTCACGTCACGTCACGTCAGCGAAGTTGCGCGTAGACTACACTTTTAAATGTGGTTATGATGTTGTTTGATCAAAATAAAAGATAACTGGGCAAGAATTTACACTAACAAGTTGTTCTGTTACTGGATTTTATCTTATCACTGTTGAACAGAAGACAACCACAGCTTGCAACAAACGATGTGTTCAAAATACAAAGTAAATGGAGTTATTTTTAATTAAGTTAAACTAGTCTTGCATTAGCTGCTGAAGGTGTTGTATTAACAGGTGTCCAAAAGTGATTGTCCAATAAAAAGTGATGAAAAAGTTAATTTTATGGTTATATTCCCACATTTTAAACTTGTCAAAATTAATGGATCAATTATAATCTAGGCCACAGAGCAGAAAGAATTAATAAACTACCTACCACCGACATAAAGGTAGGATTAGGCCTATATTTGCACATCTTGACGTTTTCAGGCAGATATAAGCAGCTGTAGATGCAGACGGCAATCACTTTTTATCGAACAACCACTTTTGGGCACGACACCGGTTACTATAGTATATCGTGTGATGCTCGCAGTGGCAGTCAACGAAGTTGCGAGTAAGATACTCTTTTTACCTGTGGATGGATGATGTTGTTTCTGACAACGCAATTATTATAAAATGAATGAATTAAACCATAATAGCCTAAGTTTCGTACAAAAACATTTAGCAAGGCTATAACAAAAATGTATTCTGTTTCTGCATTTGATTGCTGAGTGCACCAGCTGCCTCTTTGGGTGGCACAGGCACAACCTGGCACACCCGTGGCTACACCAGTGGTAGAAGTATCAGATTATTTTTATAGCACACACAGAGAATGATAAGATAGTTGGTGAATTTGACTAAAATGGATTAGCTTTCAATTAGCTTGCAATAGCTGACTATAGCTTTAAATATCTATATGTTCAAAACTCAACTGAATAAAGATAGGTGATACAATATCAATATTTTAAAACGATAAATTATCTGTATGTGTTCTGCTACTCTCAGTAGTATGGCTCCTTGCATCTCTGACACCACCTAAATGTGTTTGTGAATGTGCTTTGAGTGGCCAGTATGTTAGAAAAGTGCTTTACTGTATGAATGCAGGTCATTTACCATTTTACGTTTCTGCAGAACATTGATTCAATGATGTTAACAGCACCCAGATGTTTGTTTCCAACTGGGGTGTCACTTAACTCCTGTCAACTATTACCCTTCTTAACCAGATGTGTGTTACGCAATGTGATTGCTGTGCTCTACTTTCCAAACCAAGGTCCAACCCACGTTAGCTATCCGACCATTGATAGTGCTTTTCTGATTGCAGTGCAGGATCAGGTAAGAGGCAATAGCTTATGCTCTCTACACAGGCAAACAGTTAAAATGATTGGGAAAATGTGAAAGTCAGACACATATGTAAAATTGTAAACTGCATGTTAACAATATAAATAAAGAATGGAAATGTGTGTTTGTATATACATATATAATTGCAGTCGTTTTTGCTTACTGTATTTAAATATAATGTCACATATTGTATAAACTTTTCTTCAAAATTTGTATATCACAAACCCTCTTCAATATCACCAACAATTACAGACCTATGTATGCTAATGCGTGTGTTTTGCATTCTTCTGCATTTTTTCTATGTTCAATCCATCGGGTATAATGTTATACTGTATTTTGTGAAATGTAATTGATTTGGAGGAACATGGTGAGACTTAGACTTGAGAGTGTGTGTTCTTCATAGCAATGTTCACATTTTAGGAATTTAAGTCATTTTTATTGTATTAATATTATTATTATGATTATTATATTATTATGATTAATTATGTAATCACATATTTGTTGTGATAGCCATTGGTTTGGTCATTGCTATTGGAGTGTATTGGTTTTTCATACACACAATGACATTTTTATTATATTTAGAATGGTATAACAATAGAAGCGTTACAACCTGAATGACGAGAGGTTTGCTGACTGCCGGTCTCAATAATTCTTTTTTTTTTTTGCCATCATGTCTGTTACAGAGCAAAAACACATTAACTTCAGTTAATATGGGAGACTTTGGAGTGTTGTCTTCTTTGCTGGACAAGGTCCAAACACACTCCACTGTGATTGGGAAAGTCTGGATGACGGTCTTGTTCCTTTTCCGGATAATGGTTCTCGGTGCCGGAGCGGAAAGTGTCTGGGGCGATGAGCAGTCTGACTTCATATGCAACACAAAGCAACCTGGTTGTGAAAATGTTTGCTATGACTGGACCTTTCCCATATCACACATCCGCTTCTGGGTGCTCCAGATCATCTTCGTGGCCACACCGACACTGTTGTACCTGGGCCATGCCATCCACATCATCAGCCAGGAGAACAAGCTCCGAGAACAGCTTTCTAGCCCCGTCAAGACCGGGATGATCAAGATGCCCAAGTATACAAATGAGAAAGGCAAAGTTAAAATCAAGGGCAGGCTTCTGGGGAGCTACCTGACCCAACTGGTGGTCAAGATCATAATTGAGGTTGCGTTCATCGTGGGCCAGTACTATCTTTATGGCTTCATCATGGTTCCAATGTTCCCCTGCTCAAAGAAGCCATGTCCCTTCACCGTGGAGTGCTACATGTCCCGTCCCACAGAGAAGACCATCTTCATCGTCTTCATGCTAGTCATGGCGTGTGTGTCTCTGCTTCTCAGTGTCATTGAGTTGTTTTACCTACTCTGCACCAGGGTCAGGTGCGGATCCAGGCAGCGCAGCCACAACATTACTTCGGCTGAAAACCCAGCTACATTGTCTGCACCGGCATGGCCCAGTGCTGAGGACACACTCAGGCAAAACAAGATGAACATGGAGTTTGAGAGCGGTCAAAGCCTAGGTGGGAGTCTGGATGGAGCCAAGGAAGGCAAGGAGCTATTAGGCGGCAATTAAAAAGTATTTGTTTTAGCATCATATAGAAGCGCTTGTGCTTCACTGTACCATTAATTGAACTTGACTCTTGTAATACTCAATGTACAAACTGTAAGATCCTGCAGAGTACTATTATACTGTAGTATCGAGTACAGTATAGACTTCAATAAACATGACATTTCATCTCAGCTGTATATACTGTACACAGTTTTATTAACAGCATTCGAACAATCATTTTTATTAAGTAGGTGTTATACGAAGTTCCTTTTGTAACAAATCGTTATTTAAGGTTGTTTTACATGTTTCATGTATAGTGTTATATATGCTGAGCTAAGTGTTAATTCTCACTCAAAATTTTGACAAATGTGCTACATAACTGTAGATTATTCAGGAAGTGTTTTATCTAAATGCTTAGATTGTGAGATTTATTTTTACACATTCAATAAAAAAATGTATCTCATTATTTAGAAGTATTGCAATAGAGTTTTTTTATTTAAGTTATTACTGTAAAACTCACCTTTGTACAAAATGCTTTCACCATCATAATCATGGTTAAAGCTTTATTGGTTATACTGTATGATGAAAGAAGCTAAATTCAATGTTTCTCTGTTCTCCTTCAAAGCCCAATAAATGTGCATGACCATAAAATGCAATGGTGCATGTATGCAAGCGTGACTGAAAATAAACACTCATGATGTTCAAAGAAAATGGCTTTCATTAGATTATCTATATACAGTGTGACATGACATGCTATATTATTATTATCATCATTACAATATTTCATATCTTATCACAGAACTTAAAATAACATACTACTGAACGAATTATGACACTTCTATAGTTTTATATGACATGTTATAAGAACATTACAAGTAAATGTTATTACAGAAAACAATCAAATTCATGGACAATCATTTTTAATGGATGACCTGCAGTTACACAAACGGATGTTTGAATTGATTTTAACAAATGAAAATAATAAAAAAGATGAGATAACACTTTAGTAATAATCTACTTTACTACATACCTACATACTCATTGAGTAACACAAAAGTATCTCAAATACAATACTGTACAGGTCTATGAAATCTTATCATCTCTAAACAAACTATATCGATTTCATGGACCCTGCCTTGCTTTGTCTTACTCCTTCTCTAACCTGAGCAGATGAATAAGTTACAATCATTTGTATGATTGTAATGATGATAATAGATAAAGCTACGTGGCGAAAGAATGAGTTTTGGTAAACATTAACCTGCACAATCAACTTAGGGTTCAACCCCAAAACTTTCCATGTTAGATTTATCATTTCCAGATGTCAGGACAACGTGACAAACAGAATTGTGCAATTTCAGCAAATCTAAAGTTCAAGGTGCCACAAACAGGTTGGGAATACAGTGAGCCCAGCCATTTGGCACAGTTGGTTGTGGCTGTATTAACTGCAAAGGGGTATTTTAAAAGTTAAAGGTAAGACACAGTCCTTTATTTATTAATTTATAATTTGTATGTATGTATGTATGTATGTATGTATGTAAGTAATATGTTTGAATTTTGAAGTTGAATTTGCGATATAATGTGTACTTTACTTTAATAAGTTATGACGATGAGTAGATGTGTATTTAAACTATAATATCTAGTAAACATATGTAATTAATATTTACACATAACTGTAATTGACGTATTGATCATTACGTTTATTCAAATAATTGCATGCTGCAAAATGTAAGATATAAGAAAATGAATGAAATGATTTGTATTATTATATTTGCATTTTAACATTTCTAATTCTACAATCATTGTACCCAGTCCGAAGAAGATATGAGATACAGTATATAGCCTATATGTTGCACAATCTAGTTTACTCTACAAAGATGTTGGCATAGTGAAGGTTCTTTAAACTTTTGATCTGGTAATCTAAACAAAATCTTTATTTTCGTGAATAGATTTTTTCCTAAATCCTGGACATGTTTCAAATGTTTAATCTGGTTGAATTGTGATTAATCATTGTTTACATTTCTACATACTCCTAATAAAAATAAAAGTACTTGACATTTTAAGTAATTAAAGTGGCCTTTATCAGCTAATGTTTTGATCTAACGTTCCATCGTCAACTAATTTGTATTACAAACACACTACTGGAGAGGTGATGGTGATGGAACTCAAGATAAATGCATTTTTTACTGCAGTAAAATCCTATACTCCAAACTCTTCGTAGTGCCTATTGTGTTCTGCTGAAATACAATTGAATATTTATTCAGTTTTATATGAGTAATCAATTTTCAGTCTTTTTATTGGAATGATGGATCAATTGACATTATTTTCTCAATTTATCTTTTCAGCGATATGGGAGAATGGGGATTTCTGTCTTCTCTGCTGGACAAGGTCCAGTCCCACTCCACAGTCCTTGGGAAGGTGTGGCTTTCTGTGTTGTTCATCTTCAGAATCATGATCCTGGGAGCTGGAGCTGAGAAGGTCTGTTTTACTGTTGAATCATAGAATACCTGGGCCTCCCTTTATTTCGTGTGACTTAGTATGACCATTAGCGCTACCCTTGAGAACCTTTTCACATGTTTGTTGCTATTTCTTACTGGTAAAATGTTTATATATATAAAAAATTATTAGATTTAATGTATACTTGAACTACAATTGTAAGTCTTACAATTATTTCCAATGCTTATTTCGAATAATGAAAAATACTGAGTATAAAAAACCCTTTCTTATGCAAGTTCTAAGAATCCTATTTTTAACAAAAAAGAGGTATGTTAAATGTGGGCTATATTGTAATGCTACTTTTATAGATTATATAAATTGCCTATGCTGTAAATTTTGATACATTTGGTACATTTGTATGACGGCTTTATTGAAATGTAGAGATAAATACATAATCCTTAAATTAAAAAACATTATTGCATTCTATAATCATAAATGTAATGTGGTCATCAAATCATGCAGGTGTGGAGTGATGAGCAGTCGAGTATGGTCTGCAACACCCAGCAACCTGGTTGCAAGAATGTCTGCTATGACAAAGCCTTTCCTATCTCGCATATACGTTTCTGGGTCGTCCAGATCATCTTTGTTTCCACCCCAACACTGATCTACCTTGGTCATGTTCTTCACGTGATCCACAAAGAGAACAAACTCAGGGAACGCATGCAGCTACAGTCCGGGTGGGAGATTACCAAACTTCCAAAGTACTCTGACGATAAAGGTCATGTTAAGATTAAGGGTGACCTCCTGGGGAGCTACATCACCTCCATATTCTTCAGGATCCTCCTGGAGGTGGCCTTCATAGTACTACAGTACTATCTGTACGGATTTGTCATGGTCCCAAGAATTGTCTGCACCCGGGACCCATGCCCCTTCACCGTGGAGTGCTTCATGTCCCGTCCCACTGAGAAGACTATCTTCATCATCTTCATGCTGGTGGTGGCCTGCATCTCCCTGCTCCTCAATGTGATGGAGCTCTTCTACCTGATGTGTTCTAGGATCTGTTCTTCTAGCAGGCGCTCCAGAACGTCAGCCTCCACCATGCCTGGGCGTTTTAATGCCAACACTCAAAACTTGCAAAATGAAAAGCTTAGCCTGCACTCTGCAGGGCACAACACTTCCTAAAGTACTGTGCTGTGCACCCCTTCACCCTATATCCAGAGATAGACAATTAGATCATGTTAAGGGTTTTGACTTGAAAAATTTGATATTTTTAAAATATATTTTCAGGGTCAAGCAGGTAAATATTTGAAACATTTTGTGAAATACAATTTGGGGAAAAATTAGATAATGTATGTATAAAAATATTTTCAGATTTCTCTCAGATATCTGTTTTTATTCATTTATATTAGAATTTATTTTCATACATATAACAATTGGAGTAAAATCTGATTTATTATTTCTTGAAATATAATATAATATCACTCTATATTATGTTGTGTATTGTCCTTGTATCAGAGATTAGGCAATCGCAATTTCATTGTAAGAAAATGGTGTCAAGGATGTAATATGCTATGCATAATGATTTTTTAAACGTTATTCTCCTTTTCCCAATATTTCATAAATTAGAAAATACAGTAAGATAGTTAGATACAGAATTGTAAATAAAAAATAATTCATGTTTTTTATGCTTTGCATTTCAAAACAGTGCAGGTGAGTAAATATCAAGTGTTGTTTTTGGAACTGAAGTGTTTCGAACATAACCAGTGAGCTGGGCCCGATTTTTGAGTTTTGGGGACATATCACCTCTAAAAGTGACAGCTATACAGCTGTAACAAAATACTGTGGACTATTAGTCAATAGATAATAGATGAGATAAAGTGGTTTAATCTAGTTTTGCTGCTGATACTGGATAAAAAGCAGCAGTTGCCATTTCCTCTTTTAGTATGTAGTTTTGTCTAGTAGTCACTATTCTATGTAATGGAAAAATACTTATGACCACGTGAACCTGGTCATGCTGATAATGTAACTTTTGTGAGAAATAAATGTAATAAAAAATGTTTTTTTATGTAAATGTTGCAAGGCATTTTAATCCTGTGAGTGAAAATGATCACTGGGTCACAACTTTGTTTTGTTATTTACGGCCCTGACCTACACATTGAGCAAAGTGGTGTCAAGAGTGACGCAAGAGTACGTGTCACACCGATGCATACATAGCAAATGCACTGCACCCAAGTATAAGTCACATGGTGCTTTTCTGGTCATCACTGTAATGTCAAGACTGCATTATATGCCTACGTGGGCGGATGCACAACACAGAGACTGTACAAACATGCAAAAGTTGAAAAACATGTCAATGTGAAAGTAAAATTATGTACATTCAAAGCCAAAAGCCCATCCGCTCCTCATCTTCTCCTCCTCTGGAGCCCATTGGTCTTCCATTGCTGTAGTTGTGTGCGTGTGTGTGTGACTGGCAGGCAAGGTACATCTGACCAATCAGGGCGCTGATTGGTCAGAAATCTTTAAGTAGCTGTAAAAATCTCAATCTTCTTATATGGAGGCAGGGGCTATCAACCGCCGGGGCCCCATTTCCTGAAGCGCTATACTTAAGATGCACTTAAGATGCACTCAGCACCTCAACAGGCTAAGATCAACAGAAAATGAAGACGCAAATAAATGCTGGCCAAAAGCTATTGACAATGTATTTACACCACGATAAATGGATATCTACATGAACTTCATTGCAAAACGACTAATTATAATTAGGCACTGGCAGGTATGATGAGGTGAGGTGCAGGAACAATGAGATGGCCAAGAACAAAAATGTGCTTTATGAGGCGTTTTGTTTTCAACTCGCTGAACGCTACTGAGCAAATGAAACATTGTATCTTATCGCTCACGCTCTCAAAAGGTATGTAGTGACGGCACTGTACCCGACCCCTTCCCCAGAATGCCTTCATTTCTGTGATTCGCGCTGAATTTAAGTAGCCTATTACATTTGTATTTTCACTTTACTGTTAGAAGCACTTTCAAACTTTACTGTTTTAGTGTATCGGTACAGCAAATATTATAACGACATACAGCAATTGTGATATTTCTGTATGTCGGACACCATTATGGAAAGTTCCATACTGATTGACGTCAATATATATTCCTACTGCAGGCATGACTACTGTATTTTATTTAATTAGTATTATGTTTTTTCTATGAGCATGAGCCTTTTATTTTTGGATGCATTAGAAGGAAATGTATAGGCATACTAGTCAAGATGTGTGTAACACAAACTTGACCAACATCAACAATTTTTGGATATATTTTAAATAATTTCTGATCTTAAAATATAATATAGGCCTAAAGGCTACATGACAAAACACTGGGGTTTTACAAATTTGTTCCACCTGTAGGCTAGTATAATGTAAATTATTATATAATATTTAGTTAAGCTATCAATCTCATTAAGTGAAATACACCCCATCAACATTTATTTACATTCTCCAAATTAATTTAATAGTGTGCTACCTTGGACAGCTCCCGTAACACTTAGATAAAGATGCACTTTATTTAGTTAACAAGCAATTTACGCGCTGCTTCAGGAAACAGGCGTAAGTCTGTCGTAGCTCCACTGTAACAGACTCTTAAGTCAACGTGCAATGTTAAACCATCTTAAGTGCATCGCTATCAGGAATCGGGGCCCACAGAGCTGTTATTCTCACAGAACATTTCACTCACTGATAGCAGACAGGTAACTTTTTTCTAACTAATTTGACTAAATGCATAATGTAGCTTTAATATCCTACCTACAGCACCTTTAAGGCCCAGGTAGGCTACAAAAGGGGCAGCCCCATGGAACATAGATGAGTGCTTGCAAGCAATATGCTTCATATTTTACAGTAGGTCCCCCTAAATCCTACACACTATTCCTTTACAGCTACCCCTCATGGTCACAGATAACCAGCTGAATTTCACCTTGTTAAAAAAAAAACCCATACCTGGCCTGGAGGTCAAGACTTGATTCGGATTTGAGGCACCAGGGCCAGCCTTGTGTACAGTATTGTGCAGGCCTATATATTTCAATGTTTTAATTACTGTCAAAGTGTAATAATGTTAAATTTTGTTTGTCTTTTTATTGGTTTTAGGAAAAACCTATAGAGGGTGCAGCCCTCTATAGTCTTATTGTTTTTATAAATATACAGTATATATGCATTAAATGTTCACAAGATGTACAATTGCACAATTAAATGGTCAACCAGACATAATTAAAATTCAAAAAACATCTGTAGCCAATAATGTGAGAAATTTGGAGTTCAATTAAATTATAGATTGCTATAGATTACTTTAACATTTAACACTCAAAATATATCAAAAACTCACTTTGGACTATAAGCATCAAGTTTACATTTGCTGTTTCAGTTTAACTCTCAGACATAAAGCGTTTATAAATATGTAACTGTTGCAGATTCCATCCCCATCACTCGTCAATAAAATATATATTGCGTTATCCAAACAAAGAATACACATATTTTTGTTAATTTGAATGGTGACTTTTATTCTTCATTCTAATCTTCATCATACTGTACATATACTGTAGGTAACATTAAAAACAACAGTTATCTGTTAATCCTTATTCAGGTCTAGTAATGATGAATGCGTTAGCAGGTCATAAGATATGTGAGGATTTGTATTGAGATGTATGCCCACTGAGGGCATACATCTCAGTCGAGCATTGCTTGTTACTCTTCTTGCCACATGTAACTTTGCAGAACATCAGGTAGAGGAGCTCGGTGATGCTAAGGAACAGGGAGACAAACGCCATGGCCAGCATGAAAACAATGAAAACGTTTTTCTCTGTAGTACGGGTTATGAAGCACTGGACTACATGCTTGCAGGGGTATCCATTGAATTCTATCTTAAGTGGCATCAGGATGAAGCCATAGAGGTAGTACTGGCCCACTATGAATGCTACCTCCATCATGATGGTGGAGAACAGCTGCATCACATAGCTGGCCAGCAAGGTGCCCCTGAGATGAACCTTCCCCTTTTCATCTGAGTACATGGGGGATCTGTTGCCAACTTTCTCTTCTTTACGCCTCTGCTTGTTTTCTCTGCGGATGATGAGTAGGATGTGACCCAGGTAGATCAAGGTCGGCGTAGAGACAAAGAGGATCTGAAGAACCCAGAAGCGTGTGTGGGACATTGCGAAGGCGTTGTTATAGCAGGCCTGCTTGCAGCCAAGGGACTTGGTGTTACAGTCCATGTTTCCTTGCTCATCACCCCAAACCTTGTCTATGCCTGCCGCCAGGATAAACAGTCTGAACAGAAACAATATGCTCATCCACACTTTCCCTAGAACGGTGGAGTGTGGCTGCACTTTGTCCAGCAATGATGACAAAAAAGACCAATCCCCCATTATGTACAAATAGCTGCGAAGGAAAAAAAGTGTATGATGTTAATTTGAATGTACTGTAATTAATTATGTTGTATACAATACAATGCTTTAAACTGTGTTGATATTTGCATAAATACATATAATTAATCTACCACAGTCCCACTATTGCCATTGTATTATATACAGTATATTACATACTGTAGGGTACATCCAATTGATCAAATATTTTTCTCTTGTTTTATATACAGTAGAATACCGAGAATATTTGCAGCATAATTAAACAATGTTTTCAGTTGAATTTAGGTGAAATGCCCTGCATAATGTACATTGTCTTATTCCAACACTTATTTCATTCCTACCTGTAGGGACAGACTCCTTCAACCTGTTTCAGTATTTCTCTCTTGTTTCTTCTTCCCTCTTATACTTCAACTAGCATATGTTGCAGAGAAGAATGGTGATCCTTCTTCCCAATCTTGCTCAAGCTAGTCTGATACTTCCCCCTACTCCCGCCTACTGATAAGTCACCGAAGAGTGTGACTGTGTTGAAATCAAATAACGATGTTGAGAAAGTCCAAGCATAGCCTATGTAGCCAATTGCCCTCAGTGACCACTGTTAAAGATCTCAAGACAGATCTCTCAATGTGGTGGTTGTTAATGAAAATGAACATGCTAAGTTGACTTTATCTCATAATACATGCACATAATGTACCATGTAAAATATCTTACATTATATCATTATATCATCTATTACAGGGGTGTTACAGTGGTTAGGTGGAGTATATGGGTGTTTGGTTAACACTATCACCTACAATAGGAAGAAATATGTGCCATGTCCTATTGTAGCTGGCATGGGCTTTGCATATTTGTATCCTAGTAGCAGCCACTTAGTGTTTGTTGGCGAGTGATGACATGATATGTCAGCAGGCAGCATAAATATAGGAGAAAAATACATGCTATCAAATATGTTACTGCAGGTTAAGTGAATTGAAAAGGCCATAGATTATCCATAGATCTGACAAGGTCTGTCTTGAAAATATACAATATAGTTCTAAAATCTTTTTTTGAGATGTTCTGCATTGGACAGCAATGGATTGCATGTTTCACTTCACATATAGAGCAATGTGCCCAAATGCATGTGCATCAGGCACAGTTCCAAACCTTATGTTGCTCATTTAGTATTTTCTGGAAATATTCACAGTAGTCAACTTGTCTATGCAAGTTTAAGACCTACAATATTTGCAGTTTGATGTTTGTCTTGACAGAGAATCACTTAACTGAGAACCAGTTGTGTTGAATGGGCATTGGCCTTGTTTAAAAAAAACTATTATATAATGATGAAACTATAAGCCTATATGAAATTCATATATAGGGTATGTTTTTTATTTTAGATGTAGGTGAGAATAACATCTCCTGGAATGTTATGTGACAATCGTGACATATCGCATGATCATAATGGGAGGTAGATATTTCTTTAATGTACGTGCTCCATGAAGAGGAATCGTGGCTAGGGAAACCAGCAGATCTGCTGGTTACGGGAAGCGAATGTGATGAAATGACTGATTGATGACATGTAAAAAACACAAGAGTGTGAATCAGCCATGCAGCTTGACCAAGCCCCATTAGTGTATATGTATACAAGTCTTCTGTTTGGCCAAATACTTTATAGTGATGATCACTCACTTTCTCTGCCTTTAGTTGTGGACAATAACTTTTTGAATTTATAATCTGCACCAGTAAGTACACTTTTTTATTTCTAAAGGTATATTATAAACAAAATATAATATATTTAATATTTTATTTAATAATATTTTCCAGGTGTTCTTTTTAAAACATGTAGCTTTTATTTGTGATTATTGAATGAAGCAACAATAGCAGGTAGGGCTATGCACGCCAATTGGTTTTTAAAGTTTGAATTTAAAACACATCACACCAGAAAACACTGTATAAGGAGGTATCCAAATCAAATCAAGCTTTATTTATATAGCACCTTGCATGCAAATTTGCAATACAAGATGCTTATCAGTACAATAAAACAATACAATTATGACAAATAAAACAATACAATGACGGTACAACAGTATAGCGGTGATATAAACAACAACAATAATGATATTAATAATAATAAATAATAATAATTATAAATATTCATAAAAAATTTAAAACAAAAATAATAAAGAGAACAAAATAAAATTAGGAGAATGCTAAGATAATAAGGTGTGTCTTAAAATGTATTTTAAAAGTGTTCACAGATTGCGGTTCCCTCAGCTTCTAAAGCAGGCTGTTCCAGAGGCGAGGACCATAGACACTAAAGGCTCCAGTTGTTGTAATTAACAAATCCAAGTTCAAGTATTTCTGAAACTATAACTGCTTGATTTTTAATTTGTTTTAAATTTGATTTATTGTGGTATGTTAGTTTATTTTAAACCATTTTAATAATATGTATATTTGCCCTGCACCATAGTCTACTTAATTCACTTATGTTTCTACAATGACATAATTCCCCCTAAGGAATGAATACATATAATACAATTTACATACAGTATGCTTTTTCTGTGGTAGCCTAACATTGGAACACATTAGATCCATTTCCACCCCCATGGGTTGAAGCTTAAAATAAGAACTGAGTTCAAAAGTGATTTATTTCATTTGCAGGGCTTTCAATCTCCATAGAGGAGAAACCAAAGTAAAGAGGCATTGGTTATCATGCACATTATCATCCACTGTACTGTATGTCAAGGTCAACTGATGTACAGTGAAATTATTGAACCAGTTATAATTATTTATTTGAAATAATATACTTGTTTGCTTGTAATGTTAGCTTACTGACACAGTACATCATAACTGCGCAACTGGGTTGTAAGGTGAGCTGAAATACATTCAAAATAGGGGACAAAAATGTTTTTATACAAAACATTGTACAGTAGGTTACATAATGGAAACAGCACAGAGAGCCAAAGCAAAACCATGTTCTGTTCCAGAATTAAATAAAGCTACATACAAATTCCAAAAAGAATACAACTGGAACATAGCCATCCTCAACAGCATGTCAATCACTTCTGCAAAGGGAATAGGAGTAGGCTAATGGACAGTTAATATATTGTTAGTAGGAGTTAGTAGTTATTGAACACTACTTCGAACAAGTCCACAGCCAATGTGATTTAGATCACTCACTGGACACTATTTGTTCATAAACAACATAATATACAACAATTAGTTCTGACCAAGTGATCTGATTGGACGAGAGTGCCAATATTTCAGTCTAACGCACTGGGACTTTTAACTATGTGTATATCACTCCACATATGTAACAAGCTAGCGTGATGTTATGTGTTGCTTGGTAACAGTCCAGCCACGTAGTTGCCGACACAGAACCAGAGACTGTCGATAGGAGTTTAGAACTATGGTTGCAGGACTATTTGTGTTGGCGGAGCCGAATGGATCATTAAACAAACAAACAAATACTTTTCTGGTGGCGCCTATTACTATTATCTACAAATAAAATGCGTGTTGAACTGTTGTATAAAAGCAATAACACACTCGACGTTGTGATTACCGAATCACAGCCGTGCGGATATTCAGTCTAATGCACCACCTCTCGTGTGTTATTGCTTAATTAACCAATGATAACACACCAGTTTAGTGTTGTAACGTGTTCCATGTGATGATCACCATTGTAAATATTAGAGTCTGTGCAGCACCAAACAGCACCTTGATTCTGATGTGTGCACTGCCAGAATTTATGGGAAGTGTAATGTCATGGTTTAACTTTAGTTAAAAATAACAAGGAGCTCAGATGTGACTGCGATGTAGTGCACTGCACATTTATCATGGAGCATTAATAGAATATTCTTTTTTGTTCCATTGATTATTACATAGAATATCATATAGGCTAGCGGAACAGAGTCTAACTCAGTAGAGAAAGCATTGGCTCACTATTTACTTCAGTTAACAAGGTGCCTATAAAGGCACTATAGTTACTGTTTCTCTAACCTGTTCTTTCTTCAAAATTGTCTGCTTTGGTGTATTTTAGATGTGGATATTATGTATGTATGTGATATGAAAACTAATTTCCCTCTGGGGACAATAAAGTCTAAGTCAGTCACTTGGGTGTATACTTTTAACAGTACATTTTTATTTTCTATATGTCCCCTATAAAACAGACAACAGGTGTCAACTATGGGTGATTGGTCATATCTCCTGGTTCTCTTGGACAAGGTCCAGTCTCATTCTACTGTGGTTGGCAAGATCTGGATGAGTGTCCTGTTTCTGTTCAGGATCTCAGTCCTTGGTGCAGCAGCTGATAATGTGTGGGCAGACGAACACTCTGAATTCATCTGCCATGTTCAGGAGCCGGGGTGTTGGCATGCCTGCTACAACTGGATGTTCCCTATATCGTACATACGCTACTGGGTCTTTCAGATCGTCTTTGTGTCAACGCCATCTCTGGTCTACTTGGGCCATGCCATCCATGTGATACACAAAGAGAAGAAGTTAAGGGAACAGATTCAGAAGCAAACAGATCCGGCATTGTTCCTGAAAAGGCCCAAATACACCGACGAGAGGGGGAAGGTTCAAATTAAAGGGGTTCTCCTACGCAGCTATATCACTCAGCTGGTTTGCAAGATCATCTTGGAGGTGGGCTTCGTCGTAGGACAGTTCTACATATTTGGTTCTGTCATAATGGTGCCCTACTTTCATTGTAAACAGAACATACCTTGCCCCATGAACATAGGCAGCGAGTGTTACATATCTCGTCCCACAGAGAAGACCATCTTCATCATCTTCATGATGGTGGTGACTGGTGTTTCAGTGCTTCTCAACATCATTGAGATCATGTACCTTCTGTGCAGCAGGAAGAAAGCACCTTCTGCAGCCCATCACCATCCTACTTTAGATGTGTATTCGCTCAGCCCGTCGGGTCCTGTGTGGTCGACCAATGGAACAAGCCGACACAGAGACTCTCCACCACCATTCCCTACAGAGGATCTGATGGATATCCACGAAGCGAACAGCAGCAACAATTTAGCTAGTAAAGTGAAAAACCCTTGATGACAATGGATAAATAGGAAATTACATTGTTCTTACATTACAGCAATAATCGAAGCTGCTGTTAAATCCACATTATCAGTGAATTTGCTTATTTGCAATGCTTATGCTTGACACTCATGAAAAGCACTCAAAACTGAGAACTGGAATGAAGACACAATAACAATGTAAACAGGGAAACAATTAAAACCACACACATATCTTAATAATCATATATTCATTCACATGTTGCAGTGAATGCTTTTAAAATATTTTTCAAAAAGCAAGTATGCATTTAGAACAAATATTTGAATAAAACGTTAATATGGAAATGCTTGAATAAAATAAAATTTTTGCGGATTAAGGCCTGTACTGAAATGTACTGTTATTCACATTTTTGGGGTGACGTAGAGACATATAGAGTATAGCCTGCAGTAGCAGAGGAAAACTACTTAACGGTATAGTCTGCGATTCTAAATTAATTGTAAAATAATACACTTTCTGTCAAATATCTTGATGCATTCCTCTACCTCATCGTTCCCTGTGTGTGCTGAAAAATTTATCTGCTAATCCTACACAGTCCTGGCTCCAAAATAGGATCACAAACAAAGTGGCGAACACCGCTCACAACAACAGTGCCCTAGGCTTCGCAATCAATGCATTTCAATGTGTGGGGCGGAACTTCTACAGGAGTTTGTTTTAATGTGTTTTTTGAGCCGTAAACTAAGGACTGAACTGTAATGAGACATAGCAATGCTGGTATAGATATTGATAAAATCCACATTTTATTTTAATTCTGCATTTTATGGTGACATAATTCCTCTGCATGTCTTATCCGTTAAAAATTGCTCCAGGAGCTGGCTAGTTTCCAACTGTACTTTTCATCATCTTGTGTGTCATCAAAAATATGTGGGTCCCGTCTCAGACCTTCCCGTCCCCTCCCCTCACTCAGCCACCAGACTATGTTTTAATATTTTTCATAGTTGTGCAATGAGTGGAGTCAGGCTCAGACCTGGGGTGCAGTTACATTTTAAATAATTCTATGGGAGTAGTATGTAATTCCAAAGATGGTGTAATTCCAAAGATGGTGGATATGTGGAGGATCCTTCCCGTCTTCCCAAAGAGCCAATAATCTGCTTTCTAACGACAAAACCGTATTAAGACAATTATGTGGTTGCATTAATGAAATATATCTGTGGGGAAAATGTACCAAACTTTCTAGCCATATTTGTAAGGTTTGGCTGGTGACTCTTATGTAAAACGACATCCAGATTACACAGATAGATCTGGGAAGCTGTCAATTGAAACTGTTTGGAAAAAGGCAGGCGCTTTACATTCAATACTTGGTGATTGTATGAACCATCTGCTGCTAGCACCATCTATCATCCCCCACACTCACATAACCCATACAGTACCTGTAGCTTCCAGGACTATGCTGATTGGTCGACCCAAGCATATTGTTAGATTCTACCTTTTTTTAGCATATATGCTAAAAGTTCAGAAGACCCCTATGAAAGATCATCTAAGAGGAGAGGTTACCCTGCCCGGAGGAAGCCCGGGGCCCCCGTCTGGAGCC
>JAODTR010023329.1:0-23826 GCA_025399935.1 Amblyopsis rosae
AATGTAGGTTGTAAAGCCCTTTGAGACTGCAATGTGATTAAGGGCTATATAAATAAAATTGACTTGACTTGACTAGAACACCATGCTTTCTTCTTCTTCTTCTTCTCCTTCTTCTCTGTTCAGTCCCACCCACTCCTGTCTTGTACTGGTTTTGTGCTCTTCACCAGAATGGTACTGGTTTTGTGCTCTTCGCCAGAATGGTACGGGGCCCTTTTGACAAAAGAGTTGCCAATGCTTTCAAAGCAAGCCCGTGGAGATGGGTTCGATCACCCCAGGGGCTTGTGCCAGACCTGGATGCCGTTCTCCTCAGCCATCTTAAATGTGACCCAGAACCTCCATAGCCTAGTCAGGCTGAAAAGATAACTGAGTAGCTACGTATTTCCCCAAAAAACTGTCTTGTTTGCCTGCAATTTACTTCCCTTTAGCTGGAAGGCATATTACGCTCCATCTCCAGGTTGATATATTCCCCTCATTGTCAGATGACGGATGACGGGTTGGTTGGGATTTGGAAAAGTTATCACTTTATATAGGCTAATGTCACAATCTATCGCCAACAAACTGCCTGTGACTTTATTTTCTGGCACCATTGTAGAGCACAAGAAAAGCATGGCAAGCCACGGTCCTCCACTTCATAGCTCATATCTGAGATAAGACACCAAAGTAAAGGGGTGATTTATTCATTTATGGAGACCTGACTTATAAAGACACACTCATTAGTCATGCGGTGAGGGCAGGGCTTAAAAATGGGAGTAGTTTTGTCATGCCTTTTAGTTAGCCTTAATGAAAAATGACAGTGTTCTTACTGTTGGCTGTACAGTGGAAATTTATCACCTGTTTAATTTCACACTCGGGTAGGCCTGGCCTCAGCTCCTTCTCCTGACACTGACAAAGTATCGACTGAGAGTAGTGCATAGCCCAAGGGAGCCAGGCCTTTTTTAATTGAATAGGCATTTATAAAACAGCATTATGAGTCTAATAGCGCACCCTGATGCATAGTGTAAGCCGGTCCGACCGCCATTACTGTACGTGTCTCGCGGACGACAGCTGGGGAAAAGTGTCAATGAAAAAATAGCTCATCAAAGTGAGACCAGCAGGATTTTCCCCACCGTCAGCTATTCATCACTGTGTTTTCCTCGTCTGTAGCTACTGTATACCCCAGGCACAGCGCTTCATTCGTCGTTAGCGCCGCGGCACTTGGTTTGGATTAGCAAGCTAATGTCACATCCTTCAGGTCATCTGAGGAGCTGACAAATGGAGCACAAAGCAAACAGTGAGCTGCCCACTAAGGCGATGTGTTTCTGCATATACTGCATATACTTTCTGCATAAACGAATAGACAGAAGTACTGTAAGTGGACAAAGCACGCGTTAAGCAGACAACATTGATGGCCGATGGGGATTATGATACTTATATCACAAAGTCACAACATTGATAGAGTCCCCATGGTTAGCAGCAAGCTACAGAAAACCACTCACTCTCTCGTCTGTTGTTCTCTGGTAAACTGTCTTGTTTGGTTCCTTTCTCCTGGGCTTTTAAAAAGCACTCCCTTTGGCTCGCTATTGCCTCTTCCATCAATATCTTGTAAGTGTTGGTGAATGTGATTTTTCCACACACACACACATTTTATTTTCTTCTCTGACAGTGAGTTCTGTCTTCTTAATGGTGCTCCCCTTGGCTAAACAGACTGGGGTTCTGACATGACTGAGTGAAAGAGGCAGAATAGCTGATGCAGCCATCTTAGCTGGGGATGTCTAATTGAAAGGTTCATAGGCAGTGCTGGTGGCAAGCACATCAAAGCGCAACAGATAATTAGGACCTCCCTTTGCACTTCACTCTTATTTATTCCATTTCTACTGTGCTGCTTTTTATTTATTTATCTTGCCACTGTGAGGACCGTCTTAGCAGAATATGAATAAGTTGCTCAAACTTTTCTCTTTTTTGTTGCTCTTGCTGAGTCGGGGTAAATGAACTCTGATGGCCACTAGCGCTGGCATTTTTCTTATTTCTGTAGCCTGTTAAAAGGTTGCTGGACTCTCTGCTCTCAATGAAAACACCTTGTGACTTGTTATTGATGTAGTGTGATACAGTATGTCGATAATGGTACTACCAGAAGATGAAAGGCATTAGCCAAAATACAAGCCCAATCACGTAGCTCCGCCATGCTCGTTATCCTAAAGAGCACAATCAATAACGTGCTGTATTGGCACATTCCAGCAGATACATTTGGATCAGGATCTAGCCATGTTAAACTGGAGACACAGCAAGTCCTTAACTGGTTTTGGTGTTTCTGTGGGGCTTGCCTGCCTTACCGAGGTCAATAAGGTCAGCCCACTAATGAAGTGGATGCACTTCCACTGTGTCGACCACTCACTGCTGTCACAGTCCATTTGTGATGACCCGTATTAAAAGAGCTGGCAGGACCTCTTCGACTTGGCCCCTCCCCCTTGTTCCACAATCCACTTTGGGAGATGGGGCTATGCTAAGTGGCACTTCCACCGCTCGGCCATTGATTTCCCCATTAGACTGAGGGAGGGCTATACACGGGGCTGAGTTGAGTTGGACCGACAGAGGGCAGGATGGAGAGGAGGAGTTAAACACCTTGGCACTCTGCCTTTCTCTCTGAGCTTCGAGTTAAACACGGTGGATGTTTTTGTTTCGTTTCGCTTTCAGAATCACAAATTGCTTTGGAGTGAACTTTTTGTCAGCCTCCCCGGAGGTTTCTCCCTCCATTATCCTTCCTGCTGTTCACTGGCTCATTTGCTTCGCTCTCGACAAAACCCAAAACACGCGCTACATTCCCCTTAGGAGTTTGACGCAGGTGAATCTTTCAGCAAATTCAAAACCAAATCTTTCATCGCTTGTTTGGCAGGGTTCCGCAGCCTCGTCTGTTTAGAATGCGCTGGATGAACCCCTGCTCTCCTACCAAATTTGCATGTTATTATTCTTGCTGTATCCCATTTGCACTTTTATCCTCATCTTATAAGTTTGATTCCAGCATACCCACAAATACGCCTGAACGACTGTGTTGTAAACAACAGTTCCCTGGTGCAGCGCAGATGGGCTACAGTTTAGAGTCGCTAAATAATAAAGATGTGCTCTAACTTTGACCCCGTTGTCCTTGAAGATTATAGGTCTTTACTTGCCCTGGTTTGCCCCCCATTTCTCCTCACCACATCCCCAATACCGGCCTGTATAGCAGCAGCACAAGGTCGAGCTCTCTCACTTCGATCCACTGGAGTGCACTTTAATATCAAAGACCTTTTAGGGTTGCCGATAAAGAGCTGCCGATCCACTTTCTCTGAAGTTTGCTGGGCTAATTAGATTAGAACACTTTGCAATTAATGGTTCTGTTGTATCAGTAAGCTATCACCTACCAACTCCTTCCGACTCCACCCAACCGGCGCTCCACCCGTGCACTGTTAATATTAGCCTCCCTGTGGGTTATTTTTTCTCTGCTGTAATTGAAATGAAATGGATGCTGCGGCTGGCGCTACGCCAATGTTTCCTCTACTTTATTTTGTCAGTCGCCAGCTCTCGCTACGGTTGGTCATTATCTCGCACCTCCAGTGGTGCCTTTGTTACAGTGTTCCCGACGCAAACGTGAAAGAAATATCAACCACCTGAACTGTCTGAACGCATAAAGCCCTTATATGAAGCTCTCACACTCCTGAATAAATACTTATTTCACACTTAAGACCTAAGGCTTACTTCACACATGTAAGACAGCCAGCCAAGGGTTATCTGACTTGTTTGTTTTTTTATGGTCTGGTTATCAATCTGTTGTGTCTGTTGTGTGCAGATTGTGGATCGGGAGGGTCTGGCTCTGGCGTGGACAGCTGCGAACAGGACAGATGTCGAATGTTTGGCGGGTCGTGGGACGAAGATGCCGAAGACGACCGCTGTGTGTGTGACTTCAACTGCAACAGTGTCCCTCGCAACCCGGTACAGTAATATCTCACGTATTCAATGCAACAATCCAGTATATAACGCATTTCATTTCAAGTGAACATACAGGTATGTATGTAATCATCAACTGTGATGTACCTGACAATGTGATGTGTGTGGCCTTAGGTGTGTGCTTCAGACGGGCACAACTACACCAGTGAGTGTGAGCTGAAGAAGGCCAGGTGTGAGAAACAGCAACACTTGCTGATCCTGAGCCAGGGGCCCTGCACAGGTATAGTATAGTGTACCTGCCCACCCGCTGGCAGCATCGCTCTCCCTCATAAACACATTGTCATGCATGCATCTGCTTAATTCATCCATCGCTGGGATAGCAATGCTGTTTTATCTCCTGGCCTGGCTTCACAAGCTAGCACTCGTACACTTAAAGGAACACTGGAATCAGCCTTGTGGATGAAACCAGCGTGAGAAAAGCTATTTGGTTTGAAACTCAGAGAGAGCACCCCCGCTCCCAAAGCTGCGGTTCCCAGTGGTTCAGATTCCCCTCTGGTCTTACCCGTACAGCTGCCAGGAGCTCACACTGGCCTTTTTCTCCCCATGGTTGTACTGTATCAAACACGTACAGTAACTTTGAGTCCTGAGGGCAATTCAAACTAATTTGAGGAGTGTAACTATATATTTTTTTTTTTTACTGAGTGAGTGATTAGATATGTAAGCCTGCTTACATATCTTGGTCCTGGTCAGACACATGGTTCATTAGCACAGGTACAATATTGAACGTTGTATAGCCATAGCAGGCGATAGGCAATGGTATATCGAGAGTGTTAGCGAGGTTCTTCTTCTGCAGGGTTGTACAAAATGAAGAACTCGCAGGCCAGTAATGCAAAAGCGCACAAGGCATTCTGTTTAATCTTCCCAGCCTCATTCCCTGCAACTGGGAAGGAGAGACACGTTAAGGAGGGTACCAGCAAGAAGAGCTATGCTCTGTTTTCACACTATAATCCCTGGTGATTTTTTCCCTCTCTAAACTTGCCTCTCTGGGCACTGGCTGTCACGCTTCTCTATCATCCATGCCTAATCAATCTTTTTAGAAGAGTCCTCTGTGCATACAGGAGCGTTTGGCTCTCATCTCCTATTGGCTGGTTGATGAACTCAGATCTTTGGGAATTTCATAGCTTTCTACATTAGCGACGAAAGGAGAAACTTCATTTGACCTAGTCTGAAAACTCCCCGAGAATTAGCTGTTGATCTCAGTGCAACCTTGTTTTTGACGGCAGTATTTGTTTTTTATATGGAGTCAAGCGTTCGTGCTGTGTACTGTACCGTTTTGGTACGTTTGCCTTAGAAAAGATGTCAAGCTGACCTTTGCAGCTGCTACAGTATGCACATCTGATGGCAGTTTCTGCAAATTAGAAGTGTTCGGCTAAATGTTTCAGAAATACAAGCACACTCATTAGCATCCTTTAGAGGAATGGAAAATGCATGAGGCTGTGAGCGACAATAATGTTGATGTCTGGACCGGTCCTTCTTCTAAGAGTAGAACACTTTAAAAGTTGTGCTTGTCCTAAGCACAAATAAGTTAAAGAAGAGCTGTAACATGGCAAGTTAAATGCACTGTGTTCAAAGCCCATCTCAGCAGTCACTCTAGCTGCTAGCTAGAGCTAGCCCAGTCATCAGCATTAGGCTATGCCTCTGCCACACAAGGACCAATATGATTTATGGCCACTGTATCTCCAGCCTCCAAACTCCAAATGAGCAACACTAGAAAAGAGATTGAGAGAGAAATTGGGAGAGGTTTCTTGCTATCTCTTTGGCCAGTGAATGGTTTGCTAGTTTGCAACTGTATTCCTTCCTAGGCCTAGGGAGAGTGTGATAATATCTTTATTATCAACATTCCCTGCCCCTTCAGTTTCTCTTGGTTCCTCATTCCCCTCTCTGGAAATGTGCCAGGTATGCAAACGCATTCACTTCTAATTTGTAAAAGCTGGTTTTCTATTCAGCACCGTCAAACTATCGTGAAGCCAAAACGGGCGCTTAGTCAAATCAGAGTGGAACACAAGCCGTACCCCCAACACAAACAGATTGGCACCTTCCCTGGCGCTACGCAGCTCTCTCCGAGGTTGCAGGGCAATTCTGTAACAATAGACAGGAACAAGTGAAGCCTCCCACAGACCCCCATAGCCGGTGTTAAATGTCAGTTACAGCAAATTCACCCTGGGCACCATTGTTTGTTTTCACTGGCGGTAATTGCATCATTTTCGAGCTGATTTACCATCATTGTAAGGAACGCAGCAAATAGAATTGTTATCTTGAAGCCGGCTGCCAGCGCCCACAACCTCTGCCCTTCAAGCCATTCTCATTGTTGGCTAAAAGTTGGCGCGTCGCTCAGGGATGATTGTGTTGTCTTGACCCAGAGCCCTCACTCCCCATACAGTAATCACTACTAAACTGTTCTCTCTTTTCCTCCTCCACAGCAGCCGTTTCAGAGCCGTCAGAGCCGGTGACCCAACACTGCAGTCTGTCCATGTATGGCTGCTGTACGGACAACGTGACCGCCGCCCTGGGTGTAGCACAGGCTGGGTGCCCTAGTAAGTAGCGCTGGTGGTCTTCTGCTTTTTCATCTTTGTCTTGCCCGCTGTTTCAACTCTGACCGCCTTCCAGCCGAGGTCTGTTGTCGCGTGGGAAAAGAACGCGATTAAATGCTAATCCTGTGTTTTTGGGGAAGTTTTTTTTTTTTTTTGGGCATATGGAGGCTGTTTTCCTTGACGGCAATTATTGCAGCGCTTAGTTGTACAACGTTTCATCTTGCCTTAAAGTGTAATTATGATAATGCCGTGCCTGTATCTGTACCAATCTGCAATCCAAGTAGCCTGCGTTTGATGGCCATGACTCATGATCATGCACACTGACATTGTGGGATCTGCTGAAAAGCTTGTGTCGAGAAAGAAAGAAAACTCAAATACCAAACCAAAATACATTTGATTTGGATGACCAAACTACAGCCTTCCATACACATGGCGCATGTACGGTAGTGTTGGTGAGTGAGTAGTCAGGCCTGTTCTCTGTCTCCACAGGCACCTGCCAGTGTAACCTCTATGGCTCCTACAAAGGGACATGCGACCCAGCCACTGGCCAGTGCTCCTGTAAGCCAGGAGTGGGTGGCCTGAAGTGTGACCGCTGTGAACCGGGCTTCTGGAACTTCCGCGCCATCGTGACGGAGAACATGAGCGGCTGCACGCGTGAGTCATCTTGTCTCAAGGGAGGAAAACATGGAAGTGTGCTCCTCAGTTGTGTGCCCCCGGGAACCCTGGAATTCACCCTGGAGCTCATTGTTTATATTTTTGAAACACAGCCGAGTACTGAAAGTGTGTGCGGCTGTTGAGGGAGAGGTAGAGAGCCGTTTTGCTGGCACCAGTTGAGTTTCAACATATAGGCTAATACAAACGCCACGAGTCACGACTATATTGTCTCCCGCAGGAAACAAAATATGAATATTAGGATTATAACCTACTGCTTAATATAGGCATATAAAATTGCCTCCTCCCAAATTTTAACCGCCCCCCTCAGTCACTTCATCCTGGCGCCGGGACTGAGTAGAGAGAAACGCAAGCGACTCAGAATGCCTTGTTTCCGTTTTAAACTAAAACAACAATGTGTTTTTGATTAAAGTTACGAAAGCAAATAATCTATTAATGTTGTTTACTATTACCAGTATTAAATACAAGCAAATTGGGCCACATTTATCACTTAGCTAATTATTCCACGGAAACATATTTACAAGTCACTTGTATTTATCCATTAAGGTCAAAAAACTAAGTGAAAAGTCAGCCATCTTGATTCACTCAGCCACCAGCAGCATAGAGATAGAGAGAGAAAGAAAACAAACCAATCAAAGACATATCCCATGCATCCTTCAGACCTGTCAGCAATGCTCAGAGCAAGCGCAGCCTCCTCATTTGTATGCGCGTGGTGTGCGGGGGTCCGTGGCCCTTGTTTGTGCCGGTGTAGTGCAATACGCAGGCCGACGGCAGGACGTGCCCTCCCGGCATGTTGAGGCAGGAAGCCCACAGGAGCTTTGTACGCAGCCTGACCCCCAGCCACAGATGAACACACACACAGAACCAATACAGAGTTCATGTGCAGAGCATAAAGAGAGCACAGCTTCAATTCCAGGATTGTGATGGGGTTGATGCCCCCCTCCCCCCCTTGTCACCCAGAGGATGTTTCAATGCGATTCTATTGCCTCCTCCTCCTATTCGTCCCCTATCTCCCTCTCCAAGGTCTCTCTCTGACTACTGAGGGCCTTGAACTGTTCCTAACCCTTGTTTATGGCCGTGTTGTTGTACAGAAAGCGAAGGCTTGTGCGGTTGCCTCCATCGCCCCCTGTGGCGGCTTGTGTACATTGCAAATAATCCACTGTGAGAGAGTGTTACGTGTAAGGGAATGTTTGCCCTCCCAATCCTCCAGCGTGTAACTGCGATGCCGTGGGCTCGGTGCGTGACGACTGTGAGCAGATGTCGGGCCTGTGCTCCTGCAAGACCGGTGTGAAGGGCATGAAGTGCAACCTGTGTCCGGATGGCAGCAAGATGGGCATGAACGGGTGTGACAAAGGTATGAGGGGCACCACGTCGCGTAAAAGCTGTCATTGCTAACTGGCACGCAGTTAGGTTTTGGCGATGCCCCTAGATCAAGAGCAGAGGTGCGTTCAGAATTGCCGCACTGAGGCAAACGTTCGTGGTGAACGTGTTTGCTTTTAACATGACATTTGAAGGTCCAAAATTATTAGACTTTAACTGTTGGTGCAGCATCAATGTGTGTTCGTCAAGAACTTCCTCCTCGAACGGTTCGCTTATTCATAAACGTTTGCGGCAAAAGCAAACGGAAAACTGTTGTTTGCATACATTCTCAAACGACATGTTTGCCAATTCTGAACGCACCCCAGATGTTTTATTTGGGTGGGGTTGGGAAGACTATAGAATATTTTGTATAATAAAGTAAGTAAATATATCTCTACTTTTATCAAATGTTTAGATATTTGTGTGTGTTTTACAGTATGTACAGTATAGTGTGTTTAATATATATTTGGTATGCATTTATTAGATTGGTCATCAGTTATGCTTGTGTGTGTGTGTGTGTGTGTTTCGTGGGGTCTGTTGTATAAAATATCTGAGAACTTCTCAAAGTTGACTGATCTTTAAATGCATAGTGCATACCCATTTAGTGTACATATGTAAAAATGCTGCAGTACAGTACATGCCACGCTATTCCTCCGCCAGTAGTGTGCATACAGTATATTATACGCTTCATAGATTCCCCCTATTTACGCAGGACCTCCTGTATAATAAGAATATTCACATAATGACTTATTCAGTAGCAGCGCACCTACAAAAGCAGAGTTGCAGTAAAGGTTAGCTCCCATTGATGTGGCCTGCTGGCCTTTCGTTAAGCTCTACAGTACATGCATCAACAGGGAGTGCTTAGAGCAGCCAGTGCAGAGTCAGTGTTTAGGGGCTGAGGAAGGGGGGGGGGGGGGATTCCTAGCTTTGATGTTGCAGGGTGCTGAGACCCCACACGCCGAGCCTGCTGTGTCGGCGGGTGGGCAAATAGTCTCAGCCCCCCTCCTACCACCTCCTCTTTCCCTCCAGGCTTCACACACACACACCTGTGGAGGGGCTGGCTGATAACAGTATTGCTGATAAAACACACTGTTGTATCAGTATATAACACTCATAGGAGCATTCTATACAACCTCTGGGTTGCAGGAACAACATGCTTTGGGCCGTGACAACTTAATTAGAAGACTGTTTATCATCAATTAAACTATATTGTTATCATATTTGTATTACTAGTATTTAATTTGTGATTAAGTTACACAAAACTTGGCAATAAAATGCAACAACGGGCATCTTGAAATTGCTTCATGTTTAGACCAGTAAGCATTCTATTACATGCCATTGAACGTAGAAAGACCACATTATAGTCAAGTATGGCAGTATTGTGTACTTGCTACAGTACATGACCTCTGTTGAGCGATTATTCCATTATATGATAATCCATTATAATATAATGTGTTATTTGAAGTGTCCCTGAGCAAGACGCCTAACCCTAACTGCTCCCGCTGGTTGGGTGGCGCCATGCATGGCTGGGGCAGTCCTGTATACATCATGTAGCAGCCGTAAGGGTATTAAAGCAGTCCAGTAACCATGTCCTCATGCGGTTGCTCTAGGACCCGAGGCCCCTACGTCATGCGACGAGCTGGAGTGTCTTTTCGGGGCTTCTTGCATGATGGTGAATGGCCAGGCCCACTGCGAGTGTCCTTCACCTGACTGTAATGAGAAGAACAAGAACAAGGTGGGTGGGACGGCCCTCTGGAGATACGATGATGATGATGATGATGATGTGCCATCAAAATGCATGCATGTATTCCCCCACAGAACCACCTCACTGCCATAGCTAGTTAGCTTGAAGCTACATTATTTATGGGGGGATGTCTGGAATGAGCCTCCCATTCCCCGCAGCAGGTTTCCCCACCCGCGGCCACTGTTCTCCCCACGGACTGTTTGACTGCGTGACTGCTGGGTCGTAGCGCACCGCGGGGAGCTAATGTGCCTCTCTGTCTCTGTCACTGTGGAGCAGGTGTGTGGCTCCGACGGGGAGACCTACGCCAACATGTGCCAGCTGAGGACCATAGCCTGCAGGCAAGACAAGGACATCAGGGTGGAACACTATGGCCAGTGTACAGGTGAGCCGCTGATACAGCCATCATACATGTATTGTGCATAACGCATAAAGACGGCCAGCTGTGGTCAAGTCTCTAATATTATTTTTATATTAATGCCACAGGCTTTCTTTGTTTGCATGCTGGACTTTGATGATATTTGAACTCCACAAATACACCTCTGAAGCCCCCCCCCTCTTTGTGTTACACTTTACACAGCCTGGACTGTGTGGGAACATCAGAACGCACACACAGAATAGACAGCTAGGGGATGCTGAATCAGCTGAATTTGGCAACAAGTGTATTGAATTAGAATCACTTACCGCACCTTTAATGATCAATATTATCTGCTCTACGGCCCGTCCAGGTGGCCATTATGTTCAGTGCTCACATCATGGATTAGGTTAGTGTCGCGTTAACACCGTGGACGTTCGCTTAAGCGGAAGCCTTCCCAGTCCGCTGTGATCTCAATGGTTTTCGTGTTTGCCCACACTCCATGGTCACGGAGTGCCAACGACGACAATATCCGCCATGCAGCGCTGAGTGCAGTGGACAGCTTAGCCCCTGTGAGCAGCCAGATGTCAGCATGAGTCAGAGCACGGAGCTCTCTCCACACCACGTAACACATCGAGACGGAGCATTTCACATAGTGAGAGGAGAGAAACCCAGGCTGAGCCCCTGAGGTTTCACGGCAGTCTCAAGCCCAGAATCCCCTGCAATACCTCTGACACTACAATCTTGGATTTTTTGTCCCGCAGTTGAGGTTTGGCATCCTCTTAAAAGCTTCCTTGGGAAATATGTCAATCTCTCCACAGCATACACCTGTAATGGAACTTGTCACATTGTAGGGACAACGGTGATTTAGGACTTGACTTGAGAGCAATTTAGCTTTTATCATACATACAAAAATAATTTTGACTCATTTTGAGATATGGTAAATGGTGTGAAGAAAAGAAAAATCCCATATCTGGATAAATAATATCCAGATATGGGCTAAGCTAGTGTATACATTTGTCAAACCCCAGCCGAAAGGTCTGATCAAACCCATACTGCACCCATACTGCACTAGCATAGGCTACAGTATATGTCACTTTACACAGGCCATGCTTGCCTGCCTCAGCTAGAAGGCGGTGTATTTCATGTATACGTGAACTGTTTCACTGTGCATACCAGGTGCTTCACATAACAAAACAATGTATGGATCAGAAAAGCAAACTCTCAGGGGAAGCCATACTCTTTATTCCCTCTATGCTGGCCCCCGGAGATTACTTCTTTAGACCTGAACTAGGTGTTATCTGTTGGAGTTGGAGGCAAGGCTTTTGAAATGGTCCGTGCTCATTTCTATCTACAGCCACATGCACAGACAAAAATGCCTTTGATAGGACTCAGAACATCTGCTTAATACAAATTCTGTGCCGTAGGTTACTAGCAAAATGATTAACCACAGTCTAGTCTCACGTACGTCCATTGCCTAGCAATAGAACTGTGTGTTGTGTGTAATCCTTTACGTAGAGGAACAAGTCAGACAGACTTCTAGTGTGACAGCCTCACACCGCACCCTCTGACAGCCACCCAGAGCCTTTTAATATGTCTCCCTGCTTCCCCAGTGTGATTGCACTGGGGGGGCTTGCCCCGCTTGTCTGCCGGCTCAGAGTTAGATCACAAGCTCATTTCACATGTGGCTGGGTGCGAATTAGCATTTGCTCTGCCTCCACTTCTCACTATGGCCCTCCCAAATGTACCACCACCACACACACTCTCCGCTGAATGCCCGACACACACCCCAGATCCAAAGGCTCTAACATCTTACCAGTGCTTGGCGATACAGCGATGCCCCCAGCTAAACGGAGCGGTATTGATCTTCTTTTCTTCTTTTTCTTAAAGCTTCGCTACGGGAGGGCAACATTTGAATATATAATTCATAGACAGCACAGGACTACACACACGCACATTGAACATATGGATTTAGAGGTCAACTACAATGTGTACACTGTACACACAATGTAGATAGACACAAACTATCCATCCACATGCACACACAATGTGCGTAGACACCGATGTGGGACTCTCAACATGCGATAAGTTCCAGAACATTTAACTCCAAGTTAAGCTCTTTAGAGTTAAACGCGCATTCTATATACAGTACATTCTCTGCATGGGTGCTTTTCTTTCCCTTTTGCTGACTTTTTAAAGAGCATGGTATTACATTTTCTTTAGCAGAGGTAGTTCTGACAATTCCATGCTCTTTTGTTTGTCCAGTGTACAATATGTTGGGTGTGAACGACTTTTCACTTCAGGTTTATACTGTGGGGCATGCATTTTTACATATAAACATCTCTGTATGTATCCAACGAAGGGTGCAATCACGTTGATATTCACATCGTGATGTGTGTGTTGGGGGGCTGTTTAGCTAGAAGACCAAGCCCCGCCATGCTTAGCCATTCATCCATCCCTTGCTTCCTTCCCACCCCTCCACCCCCACCCTACCAGAAACCATCTCCGTGCTGCTCGACAGAGCCACCCCCAACACCCTCGCCTCCACCACCACCACCCCAGACCTCTACACCACCCCTTCCTCCATGCTCCTGGTGGAGGCCATCCCACCCCCCAGGACCGTCGATGCTGACGACGAGGACACGCCGGCTATCGCCACCGCCGCCACCTCCTCCTCCTTCACCACCGTCTCCACCCCCCACCCCCACCACACCACACGCGCCCAGCCCGCCAAAAGCAAGGCCCTCCACGTCACCGCCTTCGACGGCTCGGGCAGCGGCGGCGAGCCCAGTGGCGACGATGAGGACCAGGACTTAGGCAGCGGTGTCGCGCCAGAGGCCAGTGGTGGAGCAGAGCTTTCCGGTAAAAAACCCCCCGCTTATCCACTCCATTACCCATAATGCTTTATGTGAGGGGAGGAGGGGCGTAGAAGCAGTATTGGGAGGTTGGGTTGAACATCGCTACACCATAACCCATCCATATCATCATCTTCTGATGTGTAAAGGAACGATGACATAATATAGCGGGAGGTTGTGTGCTGCTGTTTGTTATTGTTAGGAGCTAGCTAAGACGATGCTAAACAGAAAGCCTTGTTTGCTGGTATCAAGTAACAAGCTCCAAAACAAAGCAGAACTTTGTGCAATACACTCACTGCACCACATTGCTGGCCCACATACTGCAGGCTTGTCTCTGGAGCCTGACTTGACAGGCTGAGAAGCAAGTGACGGGGATGCACTCACCTTGTCACACATTGCCAATGGTTCTGAACACATATTCCCAGCTGGGACTGTACAGTGGTTTGGCTACAGCTCTCCACCTATATCAACAACATAGGCCTGCAGAGTCCATTTAGAAAAAAGTTTTTACTTCTATTTTACAGACAATATATCTTGGGCTTTCCATCGCTCTGCTTTGGAGCTCTCCTTCAAAACCCTTTGTTGCACGACAGCGTCAGAGCGGGATTGAATTGATGAAATCCTCTGTGGTCCTCTTCTTCTTCCCATTCCTCCTCTTCTTCCCTCTGCTCCTCTGCTCCTCTGCTCCCTACATTTCATTCTCTTGTCCGAGACGGGCCGGAGCGTTTGCTGATGCAAGGAGCATATGGCCTGTCAAGGAGGCCGTGTATAACAGTGTCTCACCATACGAACTCACTGTGCATGTGTGTGGGCGTGTATGTCTACCCAAGCATATCTGGGTATGTCTTCTGGTTGTACATTGTGTGTGTGTGTGTGTGTGCGTGTGTGTGTGTGTGTGCATGCTTGCGTGTGTGTAGTGTACACTGAAGTGCATATAGTGAGTGTCTGAGGCAGGTGAGGGACTATAGTGTTTTCTCTGTGTAAATTAAGCTCTGCATTTCTTGTCTTGCTGTGTCGCTGGTGCTACTCTCAGTCTGTGCTGTGTGTGTGTGTGTGTGTGTGTGTCGCTGGTGCTACTCTCAGTCTGTGCTGTGTGTGTGTGTGTGTGTGTGTGTGTGTGTGTGTGTCACGTGTTGTTCTTATGACAGCTGTCATGGCTCCCGCTGGAGCGACCCATGGTGCCAGTTCTCCAGTCCAGTGGCCCCGTTCCACTTCCCCCAGCACTTGATCCCCTGAACAGATGCCCTACAAACCCCCCCACACACACACACCCTTTGCTCTCTCCCTTGCCGGCCATGAGTCCTTGTAGAGGACGGCTCTCGTCGCCTCTGACATGTTTACAACCCCTTCAGATTCTAGCCGATAGCCCGCATGTTCATCGCTAATCGCCCTGCTTCTATAAATGGCATCAGCGGCACCGGCCACAAACCCATCATTAACAGAGATTGGTACCCCCTCCCCCCCTCTTGCTTTTACATCTGGAGAAAATAGAACAATAAGCGAGTGTGACGCAAAGACATATGTTTTCAGCGACCAAAATAGCCTGGAAGATAACAATATTCTGTAGCATATAACTAAGGGGGCTTGTGTTGAACATGTGTGCGATATGTGGCCCATTATGTGCCAGCCATTAGGAACATTAGCTCCAGATGCGTGAGGTAAATAAGAATCCTCACGAGGCTGGTACAGTATGTTATCACACCTGACAGATGTTGGCTTCTGTCACCAGGCGATGCCTGCAGCTATGTAAGGGAAACGAAATAAGAAGCTGAGGGAAAAAGAAGAACTTGAGGACTGACCTTAAAACACACGGGGAAAATAAACTTTCTCCTCTGGGTGTCGCAGATAAGAGTGTCTGAATTTATAAATTTTATGAGGCTATGAGGCTTCATGAATTATAATAAGCCCCTCTATCAACTGTCAGGTCCCACAGTGGCTGCCACCACCACACCAAAGGTTGAGGACAGGTCATCCTGCGACAACACGCCATTTGGCTGCTGCCCTGATGGCAAGACGGCCTCCAGTACTCCAGAGGGGGCCAACTGCCCCTGTAAGTATTTACACAGTATATGATGCATTCAGTCTGCCCTCAAATGAATTATATCTAACCATAACAACCCTCAGGCCTGTCTGTATATAGCCTACCCTTATCTTATTTGTATTGTATTTTGTTGATGGATGCATTGATAAGAAGCAACCAGAATGTTTTTCTTACATTTTAATTACATAATAGTGGTTATTTGTGTTACAAATCACCATGTCAATTATGGGTTAATCGAATTAGTCTAAATGTATGAGTAAACAAAACTCCCACTGACAATAAGAGCCTCAGATGTCAGAGTCCATGCTGGTGAGGTTATTAGTTAATTAACCCCCCGTGTCTACCCATAATTATTTATTTCTTTTCATCTTTTCAATGTGCTTGTTCAGTACTACATGATTGTCATACTAGGAGCTGTTGATACTGTACACTAGCGCAGTATATTACATGTTATACAATATTGATGTTATATAGTTATATTGCAGTACAATAATATGCAGTGTTCTTATCCTGGGTAATGTATTTGTCACTATTTATTCCAAAAAGGGCTGCCATGAAATGTGAAAAATCCTGCTATGTTATATAGGCTGAATGTCATTCATTGATACATGCACATATTTAGTGGCTTCTAAAAATGATATCCGCCTTCTGGAATAGCGCGTTGTTACATTTCCACAGATACCGGCGTCATGTCTAGTGCTGTAACAACCTCGCCACACCTCAAATCAATAGTCATTCAGCTCAAGTGTTACCAGGCACAGGCCGTGAAAGGCTAATCAATAGGCCACTTGTAATTCTCCTAAAGAGGGCTTGGCTGATCTTTCATTCATTAGATTCAGAATCACGTGGCCCACTCGCTGGAATAGCTATCAGTGCCATCTCATTGAACTTTCCAGTTTATTGACAATGTGTCACTCTTTCTTAGTGGAAACGGGCTAATGCTAATTGCTAGCAGTCTGAAGGCTTTATTTAGAGAGACATGAGCGGAGGTCAGCTAGTATGAAATTGGACCACCGGTTTACATTTGACCGAAATGTTTATAAAGTATACAAACAGGTAAGTCTTATTCATGGCATTACATTCATACAGCACATAATGCCTAAAACACATTGACTTTATAATACTAATATAAAAGTCAATGGCAGGCTAAGTTCTAACCACATGCTAGTGAAAAGTCAGCAGAACATTACATTTCACAGTTCACTGGAATCTTCTATTCAAAAACCACTTTGGTCCCCGCTCGCTCTCTCTGTCTGTCTGCCTCTCTGTCTGTCTGTCTGTCTGTCTGTGTGTCCGATACAGCTGTGGGTTGGAAAATCACCCTTTCTCAAGTTCGTCTAGACCAGATTAGAAGTCTGGTCTCTGTCATGCTCCTGTTATTTCCCCCTGTCTTTGTCTTTCTTGTAGTGCGTACACGATGCCTGTTCACTTCTATTTTACGGTGCCTGTTAGATCTAAATCGACTGGTGTCAACCGTGTCAGTACTGTACAAGCATGATGGGGAAGGGGAGGGGAGGCCGGTCGACTGTCCTTATCATGCCGTTTTAACCAGGCTGTGTCAGTCACTGGTTTCGGGGTGGATATTAGAAGACAATTACCGCTATCTGTCATGATAATCATACGAGTGCTCTTCCCATCACACCACTGCCTGGCCATGATTGATTTGGGCAATTTGTTCAGCTGATTACAAGCGGCGTAAAACCTTTGCGTTGATACCCCTCTCTCTCTCTCTCTCTCTCTCTCTCTCTCTCTCTATGGTGCTCTCTCTCCACACACACAACTGTTTCTCCACTATCCCGCATGCCTCTGTCTCTGTTTATTGTATTTCACACCCTCTTTTCCACAGTTGGTGGTGGGCAGTTAGCGAACAAAGAGCGGGGCACTGGGTTGTACGACACAGGGGGTGGCTGCTTTCTTTGTTGAAGGAGACTCTTTACAACCCTGTCTTTTTTCTGTCTGCCTGTGTGTGTGTGCGTGCGTGTGCGTGTGTGTGTGCGTGTGTGCGTGCGTGTGTGCGTGTGTGTGTGTGCGTTGTCGATAAATGTCACTGTGTGCTGTCTTAACATCTTGTCTCTTCTGTTCAGTCCTCCGTGCCTCAAACAGCTTTCGGGACGAGTCTCGGTCTGGTAAAACCTGGCCCCCTTATTCCTTCTCCCTTTCCTTCACTCCATGGACCACCACCAATCACCTCCTCTCACCTCACTACCACCTCCGAGGGCCACTCAACAGCGAGCGCACTAACAACCCACTCACCCCCAACCACACTCCATCACTAACCCGAGGCCGGCCGCCATCCGCGCCAACGCGAAGCTGCAGCGTTTGAGTTCCATCTTTTAATCCTCAGCGCACCCGTCCTAACGTCGGCTCCCTCTCGCCCTGCCCCACACAGCCACCACGCGGTTCAGCGGCATGCTGCACCTGGACCAGGTGGAGGGCCAGGAGGTCTTCTACACCCCCGAGATGGAGGACCCCAAATCGGAGCTGTTTGGAGAGACGGCACGCAGCATAGAGAGCGCTGTGAGTGCCCGATTAAAGGGCTGGCATGCGAGCTGCAGCTACAGCCTTCTGTATGTCATAGCTGTGTTGCCTCTAGTAATTTGGTCATTTGAAGAGGTGCTTACTGTACATTACGGGTGGGAGAAAAATCGATACTGCACAGTATCGCGATATTTCCCATGGCGATACTGTATTGATACACGGACGCCAAGTATCACAATAGATTTATTTATTTATGTATATTTCATTATATAAATTGCAAATGAGAATTTAACTCATATTTATAATATGTTCATGTCAGTTAGTCAGCTTGAAAATCACATTTTGCAGCAATACAATTTATGTGAGATGAACAAACCGATGGTGACTATCATTTGAAGTTGGAAAAAGTAATAAATTCCCAAATATCGCATGCAGAATATTGCAATATTTTTAAAATTGCAATAACATCGTATCGTGGCATAAATATCGTAATAATATCGTATAGTGGGGCCTCTGGTAATTCCCACCCCTACTGTATATCCATGGTAATTTACAGTCGGTACAGTCACAGTACAGTATGTATTACATAGGTAGTCAGCCACGCTGGAGACAGATTTGATATTTCAATCAAACACATACCCCTCTCCCTTCAATGCCACAGGGTGCTCCTTCAGAAGCTCCGCCCCCCACATTGGACGCCCAATGGCATATTGTTGTGTGGTGTAGACCATTGTTTTTCCATGTACAGAGCCAGGGCTGCGTAGAAACACCAGATTATTTTACTCTGCACGCACACAGAACGGACAGCTAGCTATATGAAATTTGACCGAACTTGTCTTGCAATTGCTGACTACACCTTTAAAGTGCACATATCTCGTTTAAGCATGCAAGTAGGCAGGGACTGAACCCAGGACCACATTTAATGCCAAGAGTTTGGCAATATTTGTGGCAGCTGTTTGGCTGTACTGTGTATCCGACTCTCAGAGTTTACGACTGCAGGCTCAGCAGACATAAACACAAGCGCAGGGGTTAGCGGTGACTCTTTAACTACATGTAATAAGGCCAGAGAAAATGGTTTTGGCATTACGTTAGATCATCACATCATATCTGTCGAAAAGATAACTAAACGAATCATAACTCACTATGTGTTACACTTGTATTTAATGCCTTTTTCTAAATGTTAATCAGATAAGTTTGGGCAATGGCCTGGCAGTTTACTATGCACAGTAGTGCTATGGCTGAAACTTTTGAAAGAATGCCTGTTTACAAGCCAAGGCCTTGTCTGATGAAACAGGGATGTGTGTGTGTGTCTGTGTCTGTGTGCACAGCACGCCTCCAACAGCTGTTGAATCGGTGTCACAGGCCCCCACTGGGACCTAATCTACTGCTTCACAACTGCTTGTGTGTGTGTGTGTGCGTGCGTGTACTCTTAAAAGCCAGTTGCATCACTTGGTAGCAACGCCCCGTGTCTCCAAACACACAAACACACACTGCATCTTGACCTAAAACGTAGCACAGCTCCCCTGATATCCCTGAGTTCCATTACCGTAATTTCCAGGCTATTAACCTCGGTTTATACATTGATTTGATTAACTTACTGCAGCCCTGAGGTTAATGTTTTGGTTGAGGATTATTATACATGGGTATTTTTGTTTTAGTATCCTGGGCTACACAGAATGGACCACTACATATGGTAACAATGAATAGTGTTGTACGCCACATTGCAGTCTGCCTGCATGTGGGCGTGTTAGTTTTGACCAACCCTATGGCCTGCACTAGCTTTGATTAAAGCCCTCTGCCACTGTGACCGATAATTAACAGCCCTCCGGAACTTTCTTCTTTGTGAAAATCTGGGGGCTTTGATGTGAGTTAAGATCAGTATGTCAGGGCTGCCTTTATGATGGTATGCGCTGGAAGCTTCAGACGACAATGTGCTTGACAAAATTGGTTTATCAGGGCTAACTAATACTGCAGGGATGAAAACATGGCCTGTATCGGTTGGTGTTTTTACACATTTCCGTCAGGGGACGATAGCAGAGAGTATTTGGATATGTGCTTGTACAGTACATGATACAGGACTTTAAAGGTTTAGCGTACTGTAGTGTAGAGGAATACTGGTGTATTCAGCTACTGACAAATGAACTCATTTTGTAAATGTGAAATATTCAGTCTTAGGCCAGTGGTGATGCAAAGGAGGTTACCCAACCTATGTTCACATACAACTCATGACTCACATACAGTATAGGCTAGGCATACATTATGCTTTCATTTGAACCCAAGCGCAATGGTGCAGAACTATGCTTAGGGCTTTTACGATTAGAGTTGTGCTTCTATGATTTAGAAGCACAACTCTAATTCTGCCCAGGTATTATGCATGTTTAAATTACATGTAAAAACACCCTGTCCATTACGGTGGTTTTAAGATACTTTTGAAATTGTGCAATGACAATCATAACTACCTCATTAAATCTTAATATGTAACACACACACACGCACACAGCTATTTCAGAGGCTCGTGTCATGGCGATGTGACATTTAGTGTGCCTCTTCTATTTCTGTTCCTATGATTTAGGCGCGCATGGAAGCTAAATGTCAATTTGTGCGCCCAGATGTCAGGTACAGTTTTGCCGAATTGGATGAGTTGCTATCAAAGGGAAGAGCTCATTATCGGTCTAGTTTATCTTGTGTTATTATTATTCTCTCTCTCTCTCTCTCTGTCTCTCTCTCTCTCTTTCTCAGCTGAACGAGTTATTCAGGAAGTCAGAGGTACATAAAGACTTCATGAGCGTACACGTTCGTAATCTGGCGCCCAGCAACTCCATCTTGGCGCTTGTGGACGCCCACTTCAAACCAGGTGACACACATGAAAAGAAAAATGTAATTTCTTACGGCTTAATCTGATAAGCAGCTGTGAGAGCCTATTCCGGTGCTCCAAATTATCGAGGGATTCACCCGGTATTATTTTTCTCTCTCTCTACCTATCTCTGCCTTCTGTGTTTTGAGGAAAGCTAATCCTCTGTACAACAGTCACCTTGTGCAAACCACTTGTGATCCATTAGTCATCCCTTGTAGAGAAGGGTCAGAGGTGTCTGTCCTTCCGAGCTCCAACGGCCTTGTGTCGTATTTTCTCTCCGCGCCACATTTCAGGGGCCTCTCACGCCCTACCTCCCCCAAAGGTGCAGTTCATCTTCGACCTCCCATTCCCCACCAAATCCCATCCCACCTATCTTCCATGTTTTTTTATGAGCGCCGTTTAGCATTCACTGCAGTCAGTCTTGTGTGTGTGCGTGCGTGCATGCGTTCTGGGTGCGTCACTAGGGACAGTGGGGGAGAGATGGGGTGGCGGCCGTTAAGCAGTGCTCCTCCATGGCCAGTAAAGCTACCATCTGTGGCGAACATTATGAGAGCAATTTATCTGGGAGAAAAGAGTAGTGGAACACCAGGTGGATGACAAGTGGTCCCACAGGCACCCCCCTGCCCCCTCCCCTCCCTTGCCGTTGTCAATGGAGACCTCTGATATATATGTTGTTATAGGACACTGTAAAGATTGTTTGTGTCTGTGTAGTTTCTGGTCCTTGTGTGTGTGTCATATTCATGTATTTGGCTTGGCTCAGACACCAGATACATGATGGAGGACATCCAAGGTGCCCTGCTCAAACAACTGGATGCCTCCAGAGAGGGCAGCATCTCTGTGAAGAAGCCAGTGGAAGGAAATGTCCACTTCACCAACGGTAACACGATGGGTTTTTCAACGTTATTGATTAGGATTTATGGTTCTTGATAGCATAATTAGCAGATTAATGCAGTACAGAATGGTGTGGGTGTGTGTGTGTGGGGGGGGGGGGGGGGTATAAAAACATTATCGTATTGCAAATGATAGTGTCTCCATGTTGTTGATTGTTTTAAATTATTAAACGGATCATTTCAATTTTGAATTGATTTAAGTAATTTTCCGCATGCTGTGCTACATTTAGTTCCTATTGTGAACCTATTAGCTTTATTTTATTTATTTATGTGTTGTTGAAAAATAATTCCAAAAGAATCATAGTGAGGCTTTCTTGTTTCTATATGTTCAATAGTATATATATATGTATATAATGGTCTCATTGTGTGTGTGTGTTGGCCAGACCTCTCCTCCATCCCGTTCTTCACCACCACCACCACCACAGCAGCATCCGTCACAACCCCCACCACCCCTACCGCCACCACCCGGCCCCGGGCCACGTCCCCCTACGTCACCCGCCGTCCGCCAGGCACCACCCGCCGGCCCAACAACAGACGGACCACCACCACCTCAGCGCCGACGACCACGGCAAGGGCCAGCACCGCGCCGCCAACCACAACCGTAGCTGCTCACACCAGGGGCAAGCCGCACCGCCCCAAGCCTCAGAGGCCCTGCGACTCCCACCCCTGCCTCCACGGCGGCTCCTGCGAGGACGACCAGGGCGACCAGGCCGACTTCATCTGCATCTGTCCGGCCGGACGAGGGGGCTCAGTGTGTGAGAAAGGTAGGCTTCTCCTTCCTTCCTTCCTCTTCAAAGGTTTTCCTCAGAGGCAGGAGTGACAGGAAACACAGAAAATGGGCGGGCACCTGATTGTTTTTGATTTAGTACAGTCTCACCACTTTCCTCACTTTTCTTCTTCTAAACCCTTTTAACCGCGGTGTTGCGATAGCCTCTTGCTCGGAGGCTGGAAGTCAAGTCACCTTGCCCGAACAGTTCAGGCCAGAGGTAAACGCCTCACAAGCACACCACAGCCCTGCCTGGAGCCAATCAGCTCCACGAGAAGAACCATAAATCAGCCAAAGATCCGCTTTGCTTTATTTTTTGCTCCTTCCGTCTTGTAGGGATCGGCCTCACGCAGCTGCCTTTCAAGATAATTGACGCTGATTGCTTTGATGGGGATTATCTGGTGAGGATCAGCGTGTGTTTTGAGTCGGAGTGGCAAACCACAGTGATGTTGGCCGGCTTTCCCCGGATCAATTAATTAAATCGAGTCATTAGGAACGGCTCATCGGTCGGCATTCTGCTCCGGGAGACGAGGCACCCAGGAGACAGACAGAAAGACGCTGAGAAAAGGAGCTCAAGGGAGAAAAAGCATGATAATGATCATAATTGTCACAAGAGGCTGACTAACAACAGCTTTGTGTGTGTGTGTGTGTGTGTGTGTGTGTGTGTGTGCGTGTTCACACGTGTGCGAATGCTGGGAGTGGGTGCAAAGCTGATAGCACCTCCATGCTTCCCTCAAAACGTATCTCCAATACAGGCAGCCACGCTTGTTTTTCCCCTTCATTAAATAACATGTCCTTCTGCCACACTTAATTATGTGCATGATTAAAGTGCCTCATTAAATTCCCATCAGCCAAATGACGTGGCCTCCTCTCCACAGTGATCAAGTATTACATCCCATCATTTGGCGGCAAGTCGTACCTGGCCTTCCCCACCATGAGGGCCTACCACACCGTCCGTATAGCCATGGAGTTCAGGGCCTCAGAGACCACGGGCATCCTGCTCTACAATGGCCAGGACGGCAAGAAGGACTTCCTGTCTCTGGCTGTGGTCAGCGGCAAAGTGGAGCTCAGGTGTGTTCCGGCTTACTGATTGGGTTGCTTGGATGTTAAGGGGTAAACACCTCAGTTTGTGCCTGGATTTGCCCTGGTCGTTGATGTCAGTGTTAACGAATCATTCGCAGGCCCTGCGTTCAAGATGGTTGAATGTTTGCTACATGTTCAATGAACGCGATTGGCAGTGTGAACAGTAGTGTAGTGGCTACATTACATTACCTTACGTCCATATAATGTAATCACTTGGGCTGACTGGGTATAATAGACGCTTGAT
>JAODTR010023359.1:0-22500 GCA_025399935.1 Amblyopsis rosae
CAGTACCAGCTGTGTCCACCAGGTGGAGTGCTGACACCGCCACACTGAGACAGGTGTGCTAGAGTGTGTGTGTGTGCAAATGCATGCGTGTCTTTCCATGTTTTTTTAGTGTTACAGGGAAATAAAATGTGTGTGTGTGTGATTGAGAGAGAGAGAGAGAGAGAGAGAGAGAGAGAGAGAGAGAGAGAGAGAGAGAGACATAAAGTAGGTGTTATATATCTCCAAGATCCATATGTATAAATGCTGCACTTTAAATCACACTGTTCCGTGGGCCATGGCTATTGATGTGCACTGACACGCCACCATACTCATGTATGGTATGGCAGAGGACGTGAGAGAGCCTGATACTGTACTGTATATCACTATGTACGTAAAACTCCGGAGATGAGAGAAATAAAAAGGAACAAACACCCCAGAAAGCCTTTCCCTCTTTTTGCTCTTCATTGTCCCCTGTTGGATGGCCCTTATTCTTAAAAATCACACCTCCAATATGTCCTAATCGCTTTTTTCAGTTTTTTATTATTATAAAAAAAATTCTACTGAATTTCCTTGTGTTGCCTTGGCTCCCTTGAGGCCTGGCTATGTGTACAATATGGGAAAACATGTCACTTTGAGCAAGGCATGCTGTGCAGCATGGCTCTCCATTGTACAGAGGGATTTTCTTCTCAGTTTTCCATTCACTGGTGATTCGGTGTGGCTGTTTCAACAGGTCCCTGCTGTTGTGGAACCTCTTCCCCCTGGAGATAAATAGGCCAATTTTTGCTTGTTTTCACTGTTGGTCTATTGTCAATCAAAATAAATTATCTCAGAAACTACAAAAGGTGCAGGCATGGTTCAAAACTTAAACTGGATAATGTTTTTTACAGATTCACAATTGTACAGTATAGTCATTTGATTCTAATGTGTGCTACAGTATTTCCTGTGCCCAATAGGAAATACCACAACCCTGTGCCCAATAGGATGCCACATTTCTGAATAGGGCATCTCTGAAAACTGACTGCCATTGGAAATGGGCAAGCCTATAATTTTTTATAACATTTTTATTTTATTTTAAGCTTATTAAATGGGTTAATTTTAAGATAGGGTCTCCAAATTACCAGCAGACATCCTGACCTGGCCACTGTGTTTTCACATTCAAAAAAGGTAGGTTTTCTTTTAATATACTACTAAAGAATTGTGAGCAATTCAACAATATAAATATTGTATTGATATTTATTTCCAATACACCAGTACATCAATCACTTTAGGGCATCTGCTACAGGTATTGTGAATGTAACAATTGCTTAACATGTTGTTAGATGTTTAAAAGTATAGTAAGCAATTGTAAGATAATACACTTTTGATCAAATTCACTATCTCCTCACACTCTGTTATATTACCATTCTCTTTGCGTGCTGAAAAAAGAATCCAGTACTTTTTGTACAGTAATTTGCAGAATGCACACAGCAACAATATCTTAGCCTTTGCAATGCATTTCAAATGTGTGGGGCAGAGCTTCTGAGGGAGCCTCCTATGGCATTGAAGGGAGAGGTGTTTTGGTTTTGATTTAGTTCAAACATAAGCAAGCTTTCTCCAGAATGCCTGACTATACCTTTAAGTCATCACCAGTTTAGTCAAGCTTCACCATTTCAGTTAATTCTTCAAGAGGAACGTGCCTCACCACCCTGCCATCCTTCACATTAACAAATAAATCAGCTTAATGGTCTAAAAGCGACATTTGAAGTTGCGGGCTTGTTTGCCTCTTTATCGCTCTTTATGCAGTAATTTGCAGAACAATGGCGGATATCCCGTTCGGGGCGTGCCCTGGCAACACAAGCTGATGAATACGAGCCATATTCCCCCATTAGCATCAGATGGAACATTAGCTAAGAGGATTTAATGGCTGTGATCAGATAGGATGACCAGCGCTGTGACTCACTCACTCTGGTTTGTCCTACACTGCAGTCCAGCGCGTGTGCGCTCGGGTGTGTCTGAGAGAGTGTGTGTGTGTGGGTGCATGTGTGTGTGTGTGTGTGTGTGTGTGTGTGTGTGTGTGTATGTGTGCAAACAATGATCAAATAACTATTTACCCTACGTAAGTTGTGTAAAAATCCTAGCAGGGGTATTGGAACACACGTACAGCAATTATGCTGTGGTCAATGATTTCCCTCAGATAAATGGACTGTATCATGAAAAATAGAAGGGAAGACAATTTTGCCTCCAGTTCATGCACAGTATAGTGCTGCAAGCAACCCGGCACATGATCATTCATATGTAAGGGTCACTATGACGATGGTGAATAGCGTGGGGCTATCCTGGAGGAAAGACTTTGGTGTGATACTGGGTGTCTACAAAGGCTAGTGTATAATGTATATTATGATTATTGTGTATATTATGTAGCCCTAACCCTAACCCTAACACTTACAGTGGTTTAAGATATTTAATATCTAAGTACATATTTGAGTTCTGATGCAAAAACCTCTGAGTCCATCTGACATCATTGTTTTTAAATTGGCAATATTTAAATAATTAGTTACATTTTTGGAAGATATTACTTTATATTCAGTGACAAACAACCTTTCATTGTAATAAACACAAATATAGAAATCTAATAAATAATGCTGTTTAAAATTTAAAAAAAAATTCTCATATGGACTTAGATGTTATTGCAATTTAACTCTTATTTTTTATGATTTTAAACATTTAAGTTTAAGGATTTAGGTCCTTAGGAAAAATACTGCATAGACATTACAGTAAATGCTTGATTGTTATACAGGCTTGCATTTTCACTTGTCTCTTCCCCCAGTGCAAAGGAATGCAATCTATTTCCTTCAAGCTTTCAGTGTTAACTTATTTAGACACAAAACGTTTACCAGCCTGCCATATTGCACAATACTGTATACACACACAGGCATGCGCAGACATACAGGCGTATACACATAGAATACGCATGCACACATTCTCAAATCAGAAATGAAAGATGGCCTTTCTTTCGCCACAGGATAAAACAGTAACCTTTATTCAGGACCACAACTCTGTGCCCTTGCACTGCTTGACCAGGGTCTCCACATTCTCTCGTTCCAAAACAAGCCAAGCCTTTAAAAGTGATGGTGCCCCATCCAAATTGAATGAATCTGCCCTTTACATTGTGGTGGTTGCCTACTTGACCCTTCACTCTCTCTCTGAGGTTCTCACAGTTCACCCCACACTGTCTGACTGACACCCACTAACTTCACTTTGTCAAGGACAGCCAGACCTGTTCATCTGCAGAGACAAGAGTTGTCTGCAGGCTAAAAACACCGCACTGTAATTGCAGCATGCCCTTGACATTGTTATTTGACTTACTTATGACTCACAATGTATTTGTGACTCACAGTTTTACAGATTTTACCACCTGTATAGGGAGAATGCCATTCACAGAAAAACACCTCACGGTGTTCCCCAGTGTAACACGCTCCAGAATATTACGTCTAACTCTGCAGGAAACTCCTATCGTAAATGATTAGGATTACGTAGCTAATTCTTCCAGTAATAATCAAGGTTCCATTACAAAGTGATCCTTATGGGATTGTGTTGGTTGTGATGGTGTTACAATACCTTGATGTCCTGATGTTGGTGGAAATGATGGGAACCTTGACAAAAGCAAAGCACAAAAGCCTGCGTCTCTAATGGCCTAAAAGCAATTCTGTAATAAATAGCGTCTGGATTTGAATTGCACGTATTTTATACTCAGAGTGCTTGAATTATCCGTGTTGGCAAGTGATGCTACCACAACGAAGTCATTTGAAGTTTCTGGAGATTTAAAGAAAGCGTTCTCTAAAAGTAATTTATTTGGAACACTTTACATTGTATATTTTTGACCAATTGGCAAAATGGGCTAATTAGCTCAAATCTATCACTGCCGTTAGAGCAGGTTGGGAAGAAACAGGAAACTCAATTGCAACATTTGAGAAGAAGGGGAACATCCTAAATATGTGGCATTGTTGTTTTCTCAAATATTTAGTTTTATGTTTATTTGTCAAACACCTTTCTACAGTATGTTACATCACAATGTGTGGGTCAACATTTAAAATAAAATGTTCGTTATTCTGCACCACTGGAATTGTCACAGCACTGTCACAACATTCTGAATACTGACATTACGAATGTTTTCATATTCTGAACACAATCAAATATTTGTGTGCATATCAACATGCAGATCGTTATTAAGGCAGAACCTCTGCCATGCATAAAATGCAGTGTACGTATCTCAGTAATGGGTGACATGAGGCAGATTACTTCTCCCTGCTAACTATACAAACACATCTAGGTCTACTAAATACAGATCAATTACTGAGGTGGGTGAGCAGGCAGGCACACAAACATAACAAACAAACATACATATATATCTGCAGTTAGCCACTGAACTGCTTGTTTTATAATCACATTGCAATTGCCATTACTGTATTTAATGCATTGCTTTGCTATTCCCCAGTGTTTTTAGACCGAAGGTGAATTTGCAACGAGACAATAGGAGGAGCAGATACACCGCCACGCTGCAAGGTGGCCGGCTGCCTGAAGGCGAGCAGACACACTGGTGACCCGTGGTGCTCATACAGTAGGAGGAACCTCCTGGGCATCGCTGAGGCTTGTGCACAACAAAGGTCACTAGGAAATCAAAGGCTTCCCCTGTATACTGTATACAAGATGCAAGATTATGATTTAAGTAAAGGCCATATTACTGTACAATTGAGCCAGCGTACTTCAACACACACACACACACACACACACACACACACACACACACACACACACACACACACACACACATACATTTATGTAATAGAGGGGAGCAGTGTTTAAAAATAATTTCTAATCTGCTTTAAGAAAATATCCTACAGCATGTTTGTAAAACAAATGTAATCATCCATATTTAGGAGACAGGGAATCAAAGTTTTCAAAGCTAAAACATTTTTAAAGAGTGTCCTATATATTTTCCCTGCGATGCAAAATATCACAAAACTAGTATAAGCCATGTCCATGCTAGTGGTAAAATGCATTAAAAAATGTTTGCCGGCTAAAGTTAAGAGAATTATCAATATCTTCATGCTCATTTGCAAGGGAAATGTAGCCTTTATTAGTTAATGCTTGCCTGTACGCCACAGGGGGCTTCTAATTGCTGTCTGAGACATACAGCCATTTCCACCCAATTTATTCCTGGCATACATGGTGTGTAGGGCACAGCCACAGCCCCAGATATAGGCCTGGATATTACTCTAACTAATTAGGCCGCCACTGTACAACTCCTGTTAAACCCTGTTGATTGGCGTTCAAGACACAAGAGCTCATCTTTTTATGGTTCAGAGGTAACGGGAGAAACATGAAGGAACTTTCTTGTGTACTTTATGTAAACGTAAATTGAACTGTGTGTGTGTGCATGCGCGTGTCTGTGCGTGTGTGTGTATGTGTGTGTGTGTGTGTGTGTGTGTGTGTGTGTGTGTGCGCGCGTGTGTGTGTGCGTGCATGTGTGAATAAATACTGTATAAATGGATTGAAAGGGAAACAAAGGTCTTGCTTTAACACTCCAAAATCAGTGTCTGCAGTATGATGCTGTCCTCTGTGACTCAATGCTCTGTCTCCAAGGTGACAACATTACTTTAGGCCTAGTCATGGACATCACATCTATCACAGTGTTGCTTCATTGGCTATACTGTAAAATAAGATGCCCCAGTAATATTACAAAGGTAATTTAGCTGTAAAGCCCTTTTCGCCTATTTTATGGTGAAGTATTACCTTTTACATTTGTTGTTTAGTATGTGTCTTAGCAGTTGGCCCCGGTGAAACCACTGTCAAACACCCATTAGGATATTCTGATACATTTATTGTGTACTGTGTAGGAGCGGTGGGAAAAATGCATCCATGCATGTCCAGTAACACACAGGTAACCTGCTGTATCAGTTGGTAGCGAAACACCTTTATATAACCACTGGATGTCGCACCAGCTGCTCAGACAAAATAAATATAAGCTGTATAATTTGTGGGTCACACATGCGCTAACATGCACATAGAGAAGGTCGGATTACAATACACACAAAGAGAGTATGATGTCATTCTCTGCTCCGGACACCATTACTATATTTGTACATGTCCTGTTTAAAATCCTCCTCATCACCTAACAAAACTCTAAATAACCTTGCGCCCTTGCCGCGCGTCGACGCCTTCAGTGGGCGTTGGGCTTCATACCTCACTGACCTCCTACACCCACATCCTCAGAGCCACTTACGCCAACCTCCTTTCCCCTCCCACCTGCCTCAAGCACAGAGCCTGGGGGGACAGGGCATTATCCATTGCTGCCCCCTCCTTCCGGAACTCTCTCCCTCATCACCTCAGACATTACACATCACTTGACACATTTCAAAGCTGCACTTCTGTTCAAAGATGCTTTTAAGCTACAATCGTTTTAGCCTTAACATGTCTCTCTTTTATTTACCCGCTTACATTTGCAGCTAGCTAGTTAGCTCTAGCTGCTATTGCAGTTTTAATGTTGATTATTGTCTTTTTAACCATGTAAAGTGTATTTTACGCTAATACTTTTTAAGCACTATATAAATTAAATGTATTATTATTATTATTATTATTATTATTATTATTATTATAAAAAAAGTGTTGTTTGTAGCTATATTAATGTTTACAATATTGTATATTACACTTTTAAGTGGTTTCAGCAATGGCTACACACAAAAAATCTAATGTCTAATGAAAGTCTAAAACATATGACAGCTTTCAAAAGCATTTTACAAAAGCAGCTAATATGCCACCTGTCCAGTTACAGGACATAAGGTGTAGCCATCTTTGTTGTTGTTGTTGTTGCAAGCCTCCTTTGTGTGTCCCATTTGACCAGTGTGCAAACACAGCCTCCCTTCTCTGCATCTTGAACCTTTGTCCCTATGGAGGGCGCCGGTAGTGCAGGGCGCCGTGAGGTGACTGACAAGCGTGTGCTAGGTGCGATGATGATACGCCCAGCCAGGCCATCGCAGTCACTCTTTGTCCTATAGCAGCTGACTGTGTGCTGTCGAGCCGAGACCCTAAAGCTGTTTGGACTGAACATCTCAAGTAATTGAGTAGTGGGATAGCAGGGTGGGGGTGGATGGAGGAAGGGAGGGTGGGGAGCAAAGTCAGGAGCGCGTGTGAGTGTGCGTGCATGCACGTGCAAATGCATGTGCATGTGTGTATGCGTGCGTGCACGTACGTGAGTGTATAATAGATGTTTTGACTGACACGGCCGAGGTAATTGAGTTGTAGGTAGGGGAGAGTGAACTTGCCAGCTGTCAGTCTCTTATAAACTGAATTCATCACGATGCAGCTCAGCGTATAACCCAAAGAGACAAAATGTGTGCGCGTGTGCGTGTGTGTGTGTGTGTGTGTGTAGGCTATGATTATCATTCATATACTTGTTTTATTGTCCCATTTATGGTCACTGCCATGTTTTATTAGATGGAATATAACACAACACAACACTGAGTTTGTATGTTTCTTGAAATGTCTATCATATTCCCAGAGGGAGGTGATGTATTTCTCCACATCCAATCATAATGTGTCATGCTTTACCCACTTAAAAGCAAATGGCTGACCTGAAAGCTGCCACATTTCTTATGTCATGTTACCGCTATTTGTTCCAGAGCACAGGAAGGTCCCTGGCCTTCTAACCAGCAGAATGACAGGGGCTCTGGACTTCATGTCAACCTTCTACTGGGCTCTACACATTTAATCCAGGGCGTTCCGCTGTCGGCTTGTCTGTAGGGGACGCCTAGGCAACAGAACCGTCACTCAGCACACATTACTGTACTGTTGTACAGTATAGCTCTTCCTCTACTGTAGTGATCTTCAACCTATTAGTCATGGCCACACTGATTATTAAAGGCATAATTCATAGAAGATCATAGATCCCCTTCCTCCCCAAAAGACTAAATAGATAAATATAAGATGGTAATAACACATATCATACTGAGCTCTACTACAGCATATCCAGCTCTAGTCTAAGCCCTATAAACTATATAGGATTAGTATGTGGGTGAACCATACCCCTTTAGCCATCTGTGTCTGCATGTCTGTTTATATGCTTGTGCACACTGTTCCTTTATAAACTGACTACTTTTGGATGTTGTACTAATTTTACTAAGTTATTTCAATTGTGTCTATAGCTCCTGTGACAGCGAAGACCACAGCGTGTTCAGTCTAAAGGGGTTCAACGCTGACATCAACACCCCAGAATCAAATGAACCAAACGCAAGGGCAACACTGAGTGGCAAACAGCTGTGGTGGTCTGCACATAATCTGTCTCTCCTTCAAGGTCACCCTGAGTGGGAGCAAGATGGTAAATATAGTGATGCCACAACCTCAGAAGATACAGTATGAGAAAAATGCCAACATTTGTTCACATATTCAGATATACAATTTTAATCGCACAGTTTTAGCACCCACACGTTTGTTCCTTATTGTGTGTGTGCGCGTGCACATCCATTGAATTTATAATTTTGCCATTATCTGGACTAATAATACTGTATATTGTTGTTTTTTCATTACTTGTTTGGGGAACTATGTAAATACAGTTGAAGGAAACTAGTATAGTTCCTAAATAATGGAATATATGGTACTGTATCTGTTAGCTGCATGGCAAATGTAGACAGTTTACAATATCCAAGGTCATAGGGTAAACAACCATGAAAATGGTGGCTCTGACTTCTTTATTAGTTATTTAACTTATGATGCCAGCATTGAAATGAACTTAAACTGTAAGAATCTGTGATCACTTATCTGTGTTAGTTAAAAATCCAATATCTGAAGGGGACTCACTGTCCATACAAATTAAATTGCACATATAATGATGGATAAAATTTATTTGATAAAATATGTCTTATCCCATTACTGTATACCACTATATAGGTTAATGGATTCTGGTTATGTATGCTAAATAGTAAATATCACAACACTGATAGGCTATATCAAAACAGATCAAATCATAACCTAGATTAAGATCTATAATCTATATTATGTTTGTCAAAGATACAGGGAACCACTGTAGAGGGGCGCAGGATACCCCTGCTGTAGCCTATAAACCTAATCATTCAAGTACTTAAAATTTCAATAACCAAATTGATTTATTGAAATTATTCACTAGTTTCTTATTTTTTTTTTTTTTTTATAGGCTTACTCCACTGTATGGTTGAGGTTTTAACTGCCCTTTCTAATAGCACCACCTGCTGAACAATAATTGAAAATCACATTTTGTAGACAGTCTACTACCACTATTTTCACGTATCTTTAAAAAAACTACAAGGTTATGATTATCGGCAATATTCAATAGTCTGCATATCATAGTCGCTGTATATATGTTTTTGTGGTATATACCTGGATAAAATCATATATATTTTGCGGAACATGTTATTTTTAGCGCAACGCTCAACACGGATTTAATACTGGTTACACAAAAACTGTTAGCTAATGAAGTTGCTAGCAAGGAAGGTGCCGCTGACAGTCATCCTCATGTCATTCCACATTACCACACATGTAATTTAGGTAATGTTCCGGGGCTTTGTGACAGTGGCTGTGTCGTCGATGTTACTGTCTCATTGCTTTTAGCTGATTCCCAAGAAATGACAGAAGGGTGAGTATGTGAATTTGCTAACCCCATATGGTGCTAACAGTATTACGGTACTGTAGAAAGGTATAATGGCCATGGATTAGCTATTGAAATGTACCGTACTGTTAGCTAGTCAGCAGAGCAGAGTAGTGCAGTTGAGGTTAGGTAACCTATCTTTTATAAAATATCCATAATGGCCTACATTCATTGAAGGTTAACAAGCAACCAACGAGTATTTCCTGAGACATAAACTTAAAAAATATTAAATCTAATTGTCAGTCTGCAAAATGGCTCACGCTAACGCAAACAGTTTCTTGTGGGAGGGGTCAGTCAGAAAATATTTGTTACCTGCTGAAAGCATATAGTTCTATAAACAGGAGGGGTCAGTCAGAAAGGATTTGTTACCTGCTGAAAGCATATAGTTCTATGAATAGGAGGGGTGGGTCAGTCAGAAAAGATTTGTTACCTGCTGAAAGCATATAGTTCTATGGCTAAGTCGTGGCTACACACTACTCAAAAACTGGGCCAGATCAATGCTTAGTATTCCTAAAGCACCTATAAAACCTGCAAGCCGGTAGCATACCTTTTTAAAATATTGAATTTCCCTTCTCGACTCCTCAGGGGTTTTTAGGCTATAAAAGCGTTTCTTAACGCTTCTTATTATTTAAGATGGGGTTATGGCTATGGGTTTATTGTTCTGATGGAAAGTTTGATCGCCACTGCTAGATATAGATAGATAAATACTTTATTGTCCTCTTGAGGAAATTTGTTTTTGGTTCTACAAGCCAGATACAGTTGGACACAACAGTATGCAAAATATTACAGAAATAAATAAATGGATACTAAAATACATAAGAAAACATAATAAACAGAGTAAACACACCTGAAGCATCGATCAGCAAAGTTTCATCCTTACTTCACAACAACGTTTCTTTCAGTTTAAGAATCAGTTATAAACTCTTATTTAAAATTGGAATTGATACAGGCACAAAGGAATTCTTGAACCTATTCAATTTATATTTGTTAAGTCTGTAACGTCTCCCTGATGGCAACAACTCATGAGAGTGTAAAATATGTGAAGGACCGTCTAAAATTCTCATGACCTGAGTGAGAACACACTCTTTACACGTAGCTGTTATGGTTACAGTTACAATGTTATGGTTCCTCATTTGAAGCGTTTCATGTGGTTTTTGAAAGTACATTTGTATTTTGTACAGATAAATAAATACAATTCAATCTAATATATATTTTATGTGAACTAATCTTGTAATCTATTTGATACTATTGATAATCATGTATGCTGTAGCCTTCAGATAGTTCATGAGTTTTAATACACTCCTTGTTTATTTTAGTGTGCTTGCCTAAATATATTCCTGAACCTGATGTATTTATTGTCATTAGATAGTTAGAAGATTATTTTAGACCTAATCTACTCACAATCACCATTCAGTGAAGGGAATGTTTCGCTGTTTGATAGCCTCATCTTATTATGACTAATCTAAGGCTTTGCTGCATAAGTGTTATCCTCCCATGGTGACTAAATCACAAACAAAAAGTTAAGCAATTTGTTCTATATACAGCCCTTGGGTCCATTGATTGTGAGTATTTTATTCCCTGACGGCAAACAAGAATGGGAACTGCGGTTACAGTGACATACGGGCACACATACGGGCTTTCTATGGCATGAGCCGACCCAATAAAACCAGTATTGCATTGTTTCAATTGCTCCATCAAAGACGACGTATTCACTCTCCTGTTCCCCTTTTTGTGTCTCCTCGTCATTCTGTGTCCAGAGTGTGTTTGGCGTGACGTGTGTTACCATGGAGAAGCCCAGGAGGCTATGGGGTGCCCTGGAGCGCAGCGCCCTGGCCTTGGTCTCGTGGTCCTGGGGAGCGTGTCGCGTGTGCCTCCTGGCCCTCATCCTCACCTTCCACCTCTACGGCGGCTTTCTCCTCCTGGCCCTCATCCTGGCCTCGGTGGCCAGCATCCTCTACAAGTTCCAGGACGTGCTCCTGTACTTCCCGGACCAGCCCTCCTCCTCGCGACTCTACGTTCCCATGCCGACCGGGATCCCGCACGAGAACGTGCACATCCGCACCAAGGACGGCGTGAAGCTCCACCTCATCCTGCTCCGCTACACTGGGGGGGGCGACGCCCCACCCGGGGCCACCTCCGGAAATCAGTCTGCCGCCGCCTCCCCCTCCTCTGCACCGCCGACCATCCTTTATTTCCACGGCAACGCCGGCAACATAGGCCACCGCGTTCCCAACGCGCTGCTGATGCTGGTGAACCTGAAGGCCAACGTGGTGCTGGTGGATTACCGCGGCTACGGCAAGAGCGAGGGGGAGCCCAGCGAGAACGGCCTGTACATGGACGCCGAGGCCACCCTGGACTACGTGATGACGCGGCCCGACCTGGACAAGACCAAGGTGGTGCTGTTCGGTCGCTCCCTAGGGGGCGCTGTGGCGGTGCGGCTGGCGTCGGCCAATCCCCACCGCGTGGCAGCCATCATTGCGGAGAACACCTTCCTCAGCATCCCCCACATGGCAGCCACGCTCTTCTCCTTCATACCCATGCGCTTGCTGCCCCTGTGGTGCTACAAGAACCAGTTCCTCTCCTACCGGCAGGTGGCGCTGTGCCGCATGCCGTCGCTGTTCGTGTCCGGCCTGTCGGATCAGCTCATCCCTCCCGTCATGATGAAGCAGCTGTACGAGCTGTCCCCCGCGCGGACTAAGCGGCTGGCCATCTTCCCGGAGGGCACGCACAATGACACCTGGCAGTGTCAGGGCTACTTCGCTGCCCTGGAGCAGTTCATTAGAGACCTGCTGAAGAGCCACATCCGTGAGGAGGCCGTCCAGTCTTCTGCCAGTGTCACCATCATCTAAAATGAAGGTGAACAACTGCAAAAAGAGGAGGGCCTGGATTTGACGCAATGTACATTTGTACTAACAAACAAACTGACTGGTTTTAATTGAGTCTTCATAGGTTTTTAACGCAGAGGGTTACATTGCTTTCATGTTTATTTGTGTGGGGGGGAGGGGCTTATGAGTATGAATGCATGTATTTGGAGATGGTTAATGAACAGAAATGACACATATTTGAGGACTCGCAGTATTTCATTAAAATGTGACTAAATGAATTTTAAGTTAAGTTACGCTTTAATTGAAAATCCAATACCACAATTATAAGTTATTCTTTGTGACATGTATGAAATGCACTGTTCAGATATATGAAACGGATTCAGGATAATTGCTCGGTTTTCTTTTTTTTTTTAGCTGGTAATCATTTTAGTTGAATGCAGTGATGTTCAGAACACAGAACAATTTATCATAAAGTGGTGTTATATTTTTGCTTCTTTTTTTGGGTTATACCAAATGGCAGTGTGTTCTTAAAAGATTCAGTGGTAAAATATTTAATTAGACGCGCAGTGCTTCTTTTTTGTTTTTTTTTAACTAGAGTGATAACCGGCATAGTGCAATTGATGTCCATGCCACTTCACAAATCTTTTATTAGTATAAACCTTCTGCTTGTATGAACTTAAAGATCCTCTCAACCGTTTGATGATACAACTCTACTGTCTACTCTTTCCATGGCATTGCTAATATGCAGCTTTGACCCCAACACACTTGGAAGTGCTGCATTTGGAATGTGTTTGTAGCTTGAGTTAGAAGCCTGCCTGTTTACCAGGGAGGAGAGTGTATCTGCTAGGGTAGTTGATCTGCTATCAGTGGTGTTGTAATTGTTAAGTGGGGGTGGCTAAGGGTCTCGACCCCAGCCTGTGCTCTCTGAGTGAGTTGCGTTATTTGCTTGGAGGGTTTTAACAAGCCAATTAACCTTTACTGCATGTCTTCCAGAGAGTGGAGTATAAAGCTGGTGGAATAGCATCCTCTCACTCATTAATGCTGCACACTGCACGGCAGTGGCGACAAAGCCATTCAAACAGTCAACTGAGACATGCCTGTGTTGGCGGCCATGTTTGATATGCTATGCTAAACTAAACGGTGATTATGAATAGACCAAATTGATTTCCGCGTGGAAGTGATGTCTGTTTACACACTGCAGTCTAGTATGAACTTCTACCAGAATGTATGTTTTGGTATGCACCAGTGTGCTTTATGAGAATCAATGTATAGAATGTATTTTTCTTTCTTTCTATAACTCCTAATTTTGAGGCGTCATTTTCAAGCCGTATTTTCAGGCATTTATGTATGATCTCAAATACATAGCACGGTTGCATTGTGCATCACATTTTCATTCTTGTTCTGTCCATTAATACATGTCATCTTGGATCTGAAACAGTTTTACAGACTGACACTGATCACATGATTGTATGTGGCACACTGATTTTACACAGCTTTATTAGCTTCCAACATTGTTTTGCATTTCACCTTCCTGTTATTGAAAATAGAGACTTGACGTAATTTGGTTTCTTGTTTTAATCTGTCGTCAAGGCCCCATTTCTGAGCGCACAGCTGAAATGTATTGTTACGCTGTCTAACACCAGGTAACACAATGTTCAGGTTCTTCTGCAAATCAGCAATGGGTCATATATTTATATGTTCTGTTATTATGCTAACATATTTCTGAAGTGAGCAGAATTGGAGAATGAAGAATAAGAATGGAGATTAATCAAATTGTCTATTGAATCTTTGTTGTCAGCATTTCGTGTCGACAATGGGGAACACCCATATTTTCAATTCATTTATTTGAGAATGAAGAGACATTCAGTGACATTTCATCAGTAGAAATTGTACCGTAGTTATTTTCATGTCAGCAATTCTGTTTTTATTACAACATGTCAACTCTTTTCTGAACTATCACTTTCTACTTTCTGTACAGCAACATGCAATAAATTAATACATTTAATTTTTGTTTATGTTTGCTTTAAAATATTTAAAGGTACGCTCCAATTGCATCAGTGTGAAGGGATGCATTAGAACAGTGGGACTTTTCCCCCAAATGCATGTTAAACTACTGGGTTTGCATTTCCACCAAAAATCCATATAGACGACCTTGAATTTAATGCTTTTTCAAACAGCGAGGGTAATTCAATGCACAAACTAATGTTTTGTGAATAGTTGACAAATTAATACCACTTCACTTTTTAAGTTCTGGGAATGTTATAAAAAGTTGGGGTCATTCTCATTCTGGTTGTGTGCACTTCCTTTTTCAGTTAGCTGCGCACTAAAGCAGCTGTAATGTAAAAAGGATTTATCTCTCCATGCTGTAGCTGTTGAGCTACATTGTGGTTTTGGTACAACATGCCAGGGCCAATGGCATTTAGGGTCAACGCTGCTATTTTACTAGGCAGCCGGTCAAGCAGGAAGCAGCCAGTGTGGTTAGCTGAGCAGAAGATAAAGAGGGGAAGCTGCTGAGCTGCTCTGCCACTCGTCTGCAGCGTTTCTGGCATTAACTGTGGAATAGGGCACGAGAGGACAGACACACAGACGAAATCGAGAGTTAAGGAAATCACTGGGGGTGGAAGAGGCATCAGGAGACAGCCAGTGCCTCACACGGAACCATAACAACTTAGAAAAGCAGTGAGCTGGCGTCCCTCGTGCGGGAGTGCCTGTGGTGTTCGGTCATGCTGCCCATGTGAGATCTCAGTAGATCCCATATAGGTTTGCCATGACGGCGCCCGTCGTTGACGTGAATCCCGCGACCAGACAGAGTCCCGGCGACGGAAGGCTCTCATGGCCAGTGCTGTTCCTGACACTGGCGGCTGTCACCTCCTCCTCTCTCGCTGCCCTGTCCCTGTGCCAAATGCTGGCTCTCAGGGCCGAGGTGGAGGGGCTCAAGTCAGACGTCTGTCGCAGGAGGGAGGAACAACAGGACAAGATGTGCGGAGAGCAGGTGAGTGACCAAACCTCACACTAGACGGGACACGCTAACGGACTATGTAGATCACAGAAGACACTTCATTACACAAAGGGAGGATGCGGTTGTCCCTCTCAACACAGTCTTGTTTGTCCTAGAACCTTGAGCAGATGTGTAGCCGGAGGAGAGCTCCAGAGCCGCTGAGCTCTCCTTACCCGAGCTCTCAGCCCGTCCGTCCCATGTCGAGGAAGAAGAGGCTGGCCTCGGGACCAGAGAGCTCAGGTCGGTAACACTACGACACGGCCTGTTGGCTTGCTGAGCTAGGAATTAAAAGTGTGTTGTAGTAGCCTGTGTTGACAGCTGTGACACTTTTTCAAATCATCATATAATCATCATAAATTTGGTTTCGTACATCTCCCCGTCTGTGTCTGTAATGTAGCGCCAAATATAATCTTCACGCCATAGCACTGGCAATAACAGATACATGCAGGGCGTGTTTTAGTTATAAGCTACTTTACAAAGTCTAATGCAGCAGTGTATCAGTGCTTAGTGGTTATGTATGTCAGTGAGGATTTTAATATTGGTCTGTCACTTTAACATTTAATGGGGTTTGCAATATTTACATATGCAGAGAGGAAATGAGAACGGAAGCAGGATGAGCGATTGTCAGAAATAAATGATAGAATGTAGACTAGACTACAGGGGAACTACTGTTTTGCCTAACAACCCTTGACATCTTGTTTTGGCCAGTATCTCAACCTTGCCTACAGCTGTTGGCAGACATCACCAGGGATACCTTTCAGAAAGGTACAGTACAGATGGCAAGTTGCATATATATTATAGCTACAATAATTGTTTCTATTACATTTAGTTAGTTTTAGTGTGTTTACACTAGGGATGGCACGATCCAGTTTTTTCAGTCCCGATACAGATACCGAGTACCGATCCGATTCCAGTGTTAAATTAAGTTTTATGTTAATTTGCAAAGTAAATGACAGCCAATCTCTATTTTAGGACTTAGGTGCATTCTAGAAACCTGCTGCTGATAGTTTGGCATGGGTAGGTCAGACATTGCTGATCATTGACAGTAGACCTAAGCATGTAAATTAATTTACTTGGATCAGCCCCGTGGATCGGTTACAACTGTCCAATTGCCCGATCTAGCTATTTAAGTCAGTATCGGACAGATTTCCACTCTCAGTATCGTATCGGTGGCATCCATAGTTTACACTCACCCCTTTCTTTTACTATACCTGTATCTTCATATTCAAATCCATATCCTTTTGTAAGAACTAATTGTAATTATTATTAGAATCTGTATTTTACAGCTCAGTTATTCAGCAAATATTTGTGTATGGTGTTACGACATTGTAGCCTACAGTAGTACAGCTCAAATCAAAGCAAATACATGTGCATGTTTCCTTTAAGATGATCCTATTCAACTCCGGTCCTGGAGGGCCGCACCCTGCATGTTTTAGATCTCTCCCTGCTCCAACACACCTGATTCAAATGTTCAGGCTTCAAATGTTATCTGGCTTCTTACAACCTTGAATCAGGCAGGGAGAGATCTAAAACATGCAGGGTGCTCCTACCATTCCAGGTCCCCAATATAATGTACAAATGGAATGTGAAACAAATTCTAGCACAGAAATGTGTGTTTTCATGCTTTTATGTGTGATACATTTAGTTATCAGAATCAAGAAATACTTTATTAATCCCCTAGGGAAAATTATTTGTCACAACTTCTCAGCTTGCATGTCAAGACATAATAAAACAAACTACAATAATATAACTATACAATTAAATAAATATAAAATATAAATAATATTATGGGTATTTCTCAAATGTTAATAATAAATTGATTACAAATATTAATTAATTACATTGATTCTAAACTGATTACAGGCATAATTTACCTTAAATAGGTAAAATAAAATAAATAATGCATATGTCCATTATATGACAATATTAAAAAGCGGCATAATAAGTAGTGGTCATGGTAGTAAAAAATACTACGATACCAATGATGTTGTGGAATTCCATCCCAACAACAGCCTCCTACAGGTCAACCCGGGTATTTAAAACAATTCATATTATGCAATGTCTAGTGTTGCATTAAGTGAATGTGATGCTTTGTTTGAGACAATGAGGCTCTGATTGAAGAGTTAAAGTGTGATGGCCCCAGGCAGGAATGACTTCCTGTGGCGTTCTGTAGAGCATCTTGGTAGGATTAATCTGTCACTGAGGTACTCCTATGTTTGACCAGCATATCATGGAGTGATTCTTTATACATTCTTATAGCAGTTCATTGTCTTGCGTGAGCAAATTATACAATTATGTGTATTTTGTGTTGTGTCTTGGGTTGTGTGTGCAGTGCTGAATGGTGACACAACATTATTTTACTCTAGAGTTTGCCTCAGAGACATGCACAGGTATTCCCTGGCAAGTTGGACTGAGAAGGGGTTCTGCCTTGGACGTGGACAGCAACCTAATTGTGGTCAGAGAGGAAGGCTACTACTTTGTCTACAGTCAGGTGAGTTCCTTCGCTGCTGTTACAAAATGTTTCCACATGGGGGCGCTGCAATCCTTCATGGGCATCATGATTTGACTTGAGAGAAAAGCGAATGGGGAAGGCACAAAGGGAGTTTTCCCTGGCTACAGTACATGAATTGCAATTATTAAACACTAAATTTGTAGGCGTAAAAAATGATTGCCTTTAGAAGCCACGTTGTTAAGCCTTTATAGGGCACTCATTGAAATACTTAGAAATTCAAAATTTCAACCCTAGTGTTATTGGTGGATATTACATTATTACTGTTGTCACTTTTTTTTTCAAAATGAAACATTGTTATGCTGCAAATCAAAGTCAACGGAGTTGTGTGTCTACAGTGTGGGTATAGTTAATATTTACTATTTACCTCTGTTAGATCATATTTATAAATAAAAGTGCTATCCGTTGTTTGTGATAAAATTTCAAAAGGAAAAAAACTATATCAACATATTTACCCAATCTAAATGAAACATGAAATTGAACACTAAAAAACAACAAACCCATTGAACAGATACAGCATCCATATCACTCTACACAACACATCAGCCCCATTGAACAGATACAGTATCCATATCAGTCTACACAACACATCAGCCCCATTGAACAGATACAGTATACATATCAGTCTACACAACACATCAGCCCCATTGAACACTGTTAGGTTACGTTCACACTAGAGGCAAATCGGATAGTTTCTCAAATCAAACCTAAAAGATACAACTGTCCACACTGCTATTTGCAAGTGATCACATCAGGTTTGTGTGTCACCAACATATCATCAACCTATCTTCATGTGTGGCTGTCATAATGACATACTGTAGGTAGTATAGGCAGTATCCGTATACAGGGCATTCCAACATGGATGCAGCAGAAATGGAGGTGCATCAGCTCGCCCTCCAAACAGCTACAGACCTCTGTGGCACTAGACGACTCTTCGATCTGTGTGTTTGGTGCTAACTAGGGATGGTTCCGATACGATACTGAGATCAGAAATCGTCCCGATACTGACTTAAATAGCTAGATCTGTATCGTGACATTGGACAGTTGTAACCGATCCATGGGGCTGATCCAATTAAATTAATTTACACACGTAGGTCTACTGTTAAGCATCAGCCATGTCTAACCTACCCAGGCCACACTATCAGCAACAGGTTTCTAAAATGCATCTAGTTCCTAAAATAGAGATTGTCTGTCATTTACTTTGCAACTTAACTTAAAACTTAATTTAACACTGGAATCGGATCGGTACTCAGTATTGGCCAATACCCAAAATGCCTGTATCTGTATCGGCACTGAAAAAACTGGATTGTGCCATCCCTAGTGCTAACCAGTGGTCACTAGTGTGTGTCAATGTATCCTCAGCCTCTTCGGTCTGTTTGGTGCTAACCAGTGGTCACTAGTGTGTGTGTGTGCGATGTAGGAGGCATAATGTACACTGTACATTGCCTTGTTCTGTGCTGTAGTCAAGGTGGGCTTCACTATGCAGCAAGAGCCTTGCAAGTACCGCAAAAGACACTCAGACAGTTCAGACTGAGGTGCATCCGATTAATTAAATCATATTCAGATTGCATTTATTTAAAATCATCAAAACCCCTCTAAAGGTGGATTTTCTGTGGTTTTCTGCTTTTCCTCCTCACGACTTTCGACTCTAGACTCCTCACGACTCCTCATTAAGTATCGAGGTGTCCTTGAGCAAGGCACCTAACCCTAGCTGCTTCCGGTGGTCAGGTGTCTCCTTGCGTGTCTGACAATGTGTGTGTGTGCATCTACCAAACAAGGGTTAATCCCTTGTTAGAACTGTCAAGCGGTGGCTGTACGCTCGTCTCTCGCCCTCTGCTCAGGTGTACTACATGGACAAGATCTTCGCCATGGGCCACGTGGTCATCAGGAGGAAGAGGAATGTGGTGGGAGATGAGCCCCAGTATGTGACCCTGCTCCGCTGCATCCAGAACATGAACCCTAAGGACTCGTACAACACCTGCTACACAGGGGGTGAGTCTGGGCAGATGTCTGTGGTCCCCCGTTGCTTATCCTGCGCTTTGATACAACAGTTTGACCTTCTCTGTGTGTGTGTGTGTGTGTGTGTGTGTGTGTGTGTGTGTGTGTGTGTGTGTGTGTGTGTGTGTGTGTGTGTAAACATGCCATTTATGTCAAACTCCCCTCGCCTCTAGGTATTGCGAGGCTGGATATTGGGGACCAGGTGGAGCTTTTGATCCCTCGGCCCACTGCCAATGTGTCTCTGGACGGTGGTTCAACGTTTCTGGGGGCGATCAAACTGGCTTGAAGTGTTCCAGGAGGCTATATATCATGGTGGATGCCAACTTCAGCAATGTAATCCTGCGGGGTCAGTTATTTGGGGAAAGCAAACTTTGAAATCTGGAATTTAATCTCTGTATATAGTATTTGTCATACGAACGGACATGAATTTAAAACCATGCCAAAGCCGGTTGTGTCTAGACAGAATGCTGTATTGTTGTATAATGCTGTGTTATCGTTAATGTTATTGTTCAGTTAATGCCAGTTTGGATTAGCCTTAAAATAACATATGTTATGTAATATGTATTTTTACATCCTTATATAAAAGCAATAAAACTATAAATGCTGATCTGGTTATGATATCTTCTTACTGTGTGGGAGAAGGATGCTTTACCCAGTTTGACCACTAGAGGGAGAAAGCCTAATTGAATCAAAAACCACACACCGACCAATGATAACTAAACTAGCTGTACTGATATGACGATGAGCAGCTACTGATAATCAGTGTTTGATAGTAACTAGTAACTAGTTACTAATTACTGTAATGTTATTACTTTTTTCAGTAAATAGTAATTACTATTTCCACAACGGTTGTATTACTAAACCAAGTAATGCTGCATTACTGCGTTTACAAGAGCGATGATTCTGTTCCTAGCAGACTTAGGGTAGACTAATTAAACCAACCTCTTCAATCATCTGGTTTGTTTTCACTTTGACTGATTGTTGACTCCTAAGGTTAATTATTGTTCAAATAAAGAGAAATAAATTCTAAAATGAGCTGGCTACACAGGTTATGATGTTTCAGAAGGGGCAAGGCAGGGTAGTGATTGTGAAAGTAATGTAACTAGTAACGTAACTAATTACTTTAAATACCCAGTAATAAATAAAGTAATAGTATTATTTTTTGAAGGAGTAATAATTAAATTCTAACTTATTACAATTCCTGAGTAACTTGCCCAACACTGTTGATAATGCAGGGTTTGTGTATTATAGTATTTAACTATCTCTGAATCTCTGAATGAATCTATAGAAATATAGCCTATGCCATTTGCACTCAATCCTCTCTGGATAAATCATTTGTAGATTTTCTGACGCCAGAGTCAGTAGGAAAGATGAGGATAACAACGATTGTTGCATTATCCATTTAGCTAGAACATCGTTTTGTTCTCTTGCCGACTATAGTCCCATATTTGTAGCTATTATATCTGTAGCTGTAACTGTACCATCACAAGCTCAGTTCTTTTATATAACAATTAATTCAATACTTTAATTAATATGTTAGACTATCTTCATGGGAAACACATAGATGGTTGTGATTTAAATTCCAACTCTTGTCCTTTTCTATTTCATGGGAAAAGGTGAGAGCAAGTTCAGTTCTGGCCTAAAGTCAAAAGAGTAGTGCTTTGTGATGATATTGTGTATGCTGTATGTGCTACATTTACTTTAATTTTGCATCGATAATAGGGATTGGGGTCCTATGCTTTGGTACAGTACCAGAGAGACACCAAGACAGCTCCTTTATTTAATTCAAAGAACTTTATCCAATACAAACTGCAACTGGCAAGTGGCTGCCGAAAGTACACGTTATTTATTTTCTTTATAACAGAGGCAGTGTATTTAAGATGATATCATTATATGTATACTGAATATATAGATATATATTTACATTGTATATATTATAAGCAGTGTACTGTATAAACACACACTGCTTCTACTTTGTGGGTTAGGGGTTACAAACTTGACCCAGGCAGTCAACATTACACGTTAGTAGGGAAAACACAAGTCCCCCAAGCTGAACTGAATTGGGTAGAGGGAGCTGGTAGAGGGCTGTTGGGGGAGGTCCACTGAGGGAGTGGGCTTAGCTCTCTCACGGTGAGGCAAACAGAGCAGGCGGCTGTTCAAACACTCATCGAGGAAGAGGAGGAAGAGGAGGAGTGTGGGAGAACTGCTGTGCAATCTTTCCTCTAATGGGTGAATGTGTCAAGCGAGTCCCCCCCTCCCACCGACTCTCCTCCCTGCGGGCAAGACGTGTCTTTGTGTGGTGCCATGGAGACGGCTGGTTGTGTTGGCGGAAGTCGGTGTCATTGTGGGCTCGGCTGGGGAGCAGCGTCGTGTTGGAGAGCCAGGAAAAGAGACCCGTTGTCCTGTTGTGTGTGCACATGCTGAGGCACGCACACACACACACACACACACACACACAAGTATACACGCCAAAACACGCACACATACAGTACATACACACACATGTATTACCTGTGTTTGGGCGTGAAGCATGGCT
>JAODTR010023370.1:0-23824 GCA_025399935.1 Amblyopsis rosae
TGATTGTTGATTAGATAATTGCATTAATGAGAAATTGAACAGGTGTTCCTAATAATCCTTTAGGTGAGTGTATATATTTATAATATTTAAATTCTGAACATTAGGCCTATACTGTCCATGCTACATTTGTATTATATATTATTGTGATTATTGCTATCTTTTATTATTTTACTATGTATATGGTTATGTATGTACTGTATGTATGTATTTTATTTTACCCTGTCTATTTATTTTAAATGCCTACTACGTTGTTGTTGAGTGCCATGTCAAAAGGAATTTCTTTGTTCTGGATGATGTAATGTAAATTTTTAACAATACATTAATAAATAATACAGCTCTTTTCTGAAGTCGTAAAGCTACTAGACATACCTGAAGTGGAGTTTTTCTGAGATGGCATATATGACACATTATGGCAATTAGAAACTCCCACTGTAAAGTTATTCAGAGATATTGTGTCGTTGTTTAGGATTAGCTGAAACATTGCTCCATTTTTCAATATTGTTATATTGTAGTTCTGTCCAAAGAAATGGCATTCTGAAAATAAATGCCACAAACAAAAACATCTGTTAAACGTCCTAACAGTTTCATTAGCTGAAAGTAGCTGTATTTACAGCATGTACCTGCTTTTCTTTCTTGGCCGTCGATAGCTTTGATACAGAAATTATGCCAATTGACTGAAATAAAAGTATGCATAGTTATAGCCTTGAAACATTGCATTTCAACATTGTATTTTCTTTATCATTTTATCAAATTTACCTTGGTAACCAGTTGTAAAATCGCAGGATTCAATTTTTTCAGATGTGTTTCTGTAATCTACTAACAGTAGATAAGCAGTCTCATTGCCTGCATAAAGCATTCATAGTGAAATACATATATATAAATTATTAGGATTATTTATGCATTTCTGGGGAAAGGTTCTTTATTAAAATTATCTAAAATTTTAACATCCATCCTGAAAGTCAAAGTGATGTTATTTACAGTAAAATTGTATTAGATTAGACTTACAGTGCTGGCTGAATATTTCTTTAAGGAGAAGACCAGATAACAGAATAATTATTGACATGGCCGAAGTGCAGGGCCGGCTTTTGTTCATTGTTAACTGCGGAACCAAAACAACATAGAGAAGCATACAATTAAAACATGTAATATATATTTTACATTTACATTGACCAATTAAGTCTTACCTCACAGGTGAGATGTTATTCACAACAGCTTACAGTGGAACCTGTCAGGCTTACTTCACAGTAATATGTAATATACTGTATAGTCATATCCCTTTTTGATTTTCCTTGCAAATGATGCATACCCAAATGTTCAATACACCTGTTGCGTGGTTACTGTACAGTATGTAAACACCTGATACACTATGACACCATAAGCAGTGACTACCAGCACTACAATTATTTAAATACCTCCAATTATTACATGTTATATTGCTTATTTTAGTTTATGGTGTTTCCATAAGTACGTCGATTATATGGATTCACATTCGGTAAAGTATCCTTTTCAAATATTTCTTATAAAGGAAAAGAATACAAATATAACATGAGTCCTTTCATCTCTGAATTTCACTAAATCAATCACAAACAGACCTTGAAGTGAAATTCATAATTTTATTTTTCTGTCTTTTTTTAAATGACTCACTCTAATTGTGAATGTGAACAGGACATGTCTACTGTAAAATCCTTTCTTAAAAAGATACATGCAAATGTTGCAGACGGATTTGCATTGGGCAGATGCAAAATGTAATTTATATATAGGCCTATAACATGCGTGTCAATTTTTAAAATTACATTTCAATTGAATGCGAATAGTTCAAACTAATTATGGTTTAGTTTCACTACCAAACATTCCAGCCTTAATACTATAGTCTTTCTAGTGACTTTCCATTTATGTAATCTGTGTTATATGTTCAGTGATTGTTATTGTTTGTCATCCATATCTGTTTACCTATCTACTGTACAATAAATAATAATTTATTTCACCTCGAAAGTGCCATGGATACTTTGCATAACATACTATACCATTTACTATTGGCTATAATAATAATAATAATTAAAATGCTGAAAACCACAGCGGTATGGATGTCTGATAGGAACTTGATTAATGCTGCCCCCTAGTGAAACTTTGTGGAAGTTATTCCAGGGAATTCATCAGAGACACTTTTGAGTGGTTTTGTGCCATCAAAGTGAATATGGGGAAAACGATGACATCATGTAAACCGCAACCAAAGAAGTAAAATATTTGATCAGTCTGAGAAAATACCGGCAACTGAAGATCAGCTGCCTTGAGGGAAGAAGCTCATAGTCTGCAGTGGTTGTTAACATGTTGCTAATTTCATTTCAGACAGCCTGCAAGTCTGCTAAAGCAATTAGCACCCCACCAGTAGCACTAAATGTATTAAAGACCTGCTCATAGTCGGAGTAGGCTTGGCTACATTCATTGATTGAGATTTTTTTGATAGCTTGGAGTTATATTGATCCACATGGCCAATGATGTCATTGTTGTCCATATGGACTAGTGGCCATTACTTTAACGCTGCATAATTCAGGCCAGTGAGCAAACTTCCCACCCTTACACTCAGTTTGTACTGAATCTTCCGTAAATGCATCGTCTGTGATAAATGCCTACTGTCGCCGTGTATTCACTGTGTCATATATTGCTGTGCTACAGTACCCTCTTTTAGTTTAAGGCCTTTTTGTCTTTGAGATAGTGATGTTATGCAGTCTGTAATGAATAATTACAGTCTTCATTTTCAAGTGAGTTACATTAGGGGTGAAGGTGATTAAATCATAGTGCTTTAGTAGTACGTTTTACCATCCGACTTCTCAATGGTTGCACGGTGTCAAAGTGACAGCCACAACATTGTCTCAGTGCTGTGGTACAGATGAATATTTGATGTCTCTTAATTGAGCCTTTGCCCTCCTGCTGCGGTGAAGGTTTCACTGCGGCTGCCCAACCCACCCCATCTCCTATGGTGAAATTGGCCAGCATTTGGCAACTCCGACAAAAACAACAGCTGCGGTGACTTGATTTAGGACGGCGGTGGGCTAGCCATAAGATTACCATATTGACAACTGGTGGCAATCCTCAAGTTCCACAGAACTTGAGGACAGATCAAAGTGTACCATACGCGCACGGCGCACCCCTCTTCTCGCCAACCCTAACATACTATGGCGGCGCCAGCGTTCCTATCGTGTGTCTGGTACCTTGATGAACCCCTCAGAGGTGAAAGCAGGGCAGAATGGGACACACACTGCCCCCATGTGAACTGGCAGTGTGGTGAAGCTGGGCGTGAAGTGAGACCATGCAAGGTCAGGGGGAAGGCATGTCTGCCAGCCTGGCTACACATCTGGTACACTGCCACACATACAACTGTTAGCAAGTGCATGCGTCTTTTAACAAGGCGTATGGTTAATATAATATTATGCTTGCTTCAAGATACGGGAAAGAACTGCGTGACTTGATACACAGACGGGCTTGTCACACTGCATACTGTACTCTTACCTTAGCCTCTTTTCACACACACACTATTAACCCAGGGTTAATCTAAACCCAGGGTTATACAATTCATACTGCAATGCTATTATCCCTGGGTAAATGTCAGTTGCCATGTTGCAACTGACAAAAATCTGATGAAAGCTCTATTGCATTTTAGCCCTGATTCACACTGGCACCTTTTAGCCCCGGATTTAGTCAAATTTCAGGAGCTCAACCTGCAATCTCGGCGCTAACCCTGCTCTGGAGCAGGGCCAGCTAGCCCAGGGCTAAAGTTGGAGTTAGCCTATTTTGAAATGTTCCAAGATTGTGAACACTTTCTTAGCCACGGGCTAACTCACTCTTGAGTTAGCCCCTGGCTAAGCACAGTGTGGAAAGCGCTAGGTTGACTTATTTCGAGAGATGTAATAAATTGTTTTTTTAAATTCTTTAAAAAAAAGAGTTATTTGCTTATTTGATAGGGTGTTTCTCATAGTTCTGCGCATATGGACAGTGTGGGTTAACACCGGGTATAAAACATTGTCAGCTTTCATCCTGTTGAGGAGATTAAGATATTAACTGAAGGCAGATATGACCCTGTAATAAGGATGTAGGACCCATGTATTAAGGAAAGTGACAGTGAGCAGGAGCAGCTATACATCAGCAGGATGACATCATCCCCTGTATGGAACACTGAATCCATACTCGCGTGACAGGGGTCACTTGTGTGTATGTGTGTGTGTGTGTGTGTGTGTGTGTGTGTGTGTGTGTGTTGTGCTATTGGTGAAGTGTAGCTACTGTATAAAAAGCCCTGGGTTGATGAACGTGTCTGGGAGTCTTCAGAGTGTTTTGTGCAGGGTGTGAGGGCAGGAGGAGCAGATTGGCCCTGAATGCTGGAATGTGGGACATACGAGGGTGTGTTCCAGTGTGGAAAACTGCAATATGGACCTTACTGACTTGTATGTCTGTGGCTAACTGCACAGGTCAGAAATAATTGTGATGGGAGAGGCAACTGTGTGTGTGTGTATGTGGCGTGCAGCATCAATTCAACAATTCAATTTGTGTGACATTCATGTAACACAACAGCCATAAATCACTGATCTTTTGCTTTAGACATCATAACGTTCCAGTTATTAATGTTTATTTGTGGCATGTGTGGCATTATTAAAATGACTTCACAGATTGCTTTACTGAAACGCCACTAATCACAATACTGTCCATGTACAATATACTGTGTTGTTTGCACACATTTAAAACAACTAACGGGAGGATTAAGGCAGAGAGCAAACGTTATTTATGACCCAGAGAGATTTCAAATTGTAAAAAAGAAAAGAGAAAAGAAAACAGATGATCACATTTCACACATTAATTTTTAATCCCCTCTCTTTTACAAGGTCACTGGACGGCACCCTATACTCATAATAGAGATGTGTCCCAGACCGCTACCAAACAAGCAAATAAACAAACAAACAAACTGGAGGGTCAGAACAACCAACCCCCTCAGCAGAGAGAGTAATATATTAGTAGTTCCATGAAGGTTTCACATTTTATTGAAGCCATTCAGAAAAATGTCAACTGGCAGTATTTAAATTGTATTGTTAGGGTTGCAGTTACATCAGATTATTGAGCCCCATCATTAACATAATAACAAAAATGACCATAATAACACTTGTACGTGGCCTCGCACGACCCCCACTCTCATCGCTCTACAACATCCAATTTTGCCAAAAGCCACACATTTGCAGTTTCCCCCACCACACTATTTATTACATCACCAGTCTGTGATGTCTAACCCGAGGGCATATCGCCATGACATCAGTGTCTGTAGCCAGTCGAGTGTGTTCATGCGCGTCTCAGTCATTACAGACCAGTTAGTGACAGTAACAGCCGAGATAACCTCGGAGACATGCTGGTGTGAAGGAATACGGTGCAGTGGTGGGTTGTGCGACAACGACGACAAGACCAGCTAATCCCCTCTAAGGTGCAAGGTGACACAGCTACACTGTGGAGCTAACAGTCGGAGAGGGTCGAGATTAAATATCACGACCCGCGTGATAATACAGGTGTGGACGAGGAGAGGGTGGATAACAAATATAAACAAACTCTTATCTGCTGGGGGAAATATAATACAGTGTAATGATAGCAGCAACCTGTTGTAACAAGGAAAGGGCAAATAATACAGCACAATCACTACTGCTACAATAATCTACTATGCTAATATAACAGAATAACAGAATATGCACCTTGTGCAAATACAGTATATGTGTGACACCTGTTTACAGTTATACCATTTAGCTTTTTTGTTATATATTTTCTACTATAATTTAGGTTTTCATATATTACCTTGCTTTTCTTTGTTTTTACTTCATATTATATTGATTATTGTTTTTAATTTCACTTGCTTTGGCAAAGAACAGGTATGTTTCCTCATGCCAAATATGCCCTTATAATGAATTGAAGTATAGGCAAGCTAAAACCATTTACAGTCCTTCAACATGCACGAGTCAAGACCTCGTGGTTCAGTGAAGTTGCTTTCACTGACAACCCCCCCACTGCTACACCCTCCGCCCCCTTCCATTCACTCCCCCAGAGCGAGGTGACCCCTTTTTGAGTTGTGTCGTCTTGTGTTGGCTGCATCCTCCTTGGTGGATTACGGCCTTAACATTGCCCCTAGGTGAGTCAGAGGGGCAGCTAAGAAAAGCCATGATCTCACTGTGGGGGATGCCTACAGATCCACTTTCAGTATGGAGTAGGGATTTCATCATCCGCACATCACATTGGGATTGTGTTACAAATGTGTGGCAGACAGATACTGTACATCAAAGTTTCTTCACTGAAGAGACATATTTTTGTGGTCACCCCATTTACATTGTCTTTAATATGAGTCACTTGTGGTTTGTTGCAGTCCCTCAAGTTAGATTTGTCTTTGTGCTAATAGCACTGCTATTGACTAGCAGTATTACCGCTGTCAGACTCGAGACATTGTGGTACTGTTCCCGTGTCTCCATGTATTTGCTTGGCTGTCTGCCATCTCTTGGAATCGCTGACAGCAATTTGACTTCTTAGCGATTGCCTGGGCCGTCCAATCAAGACTGAGCTGTGTTTAATGCCATATTTGTGATTTTTAATTGTAATTTTACCTATCTTAATGAAACAAAGAAACGTAGTGAGACTTATCTTATTGAAATAAAGAGACGTAGTGAGACTTATCTCACATAAATAAACAGATGTATTGAGACACACAGCACAGGGCAGACATCAAATACAGTATGTGTTCTCAAAGAAGGGACTGATACAAAAAGTAGGTCTACAATTGACAATCTAAAATGGTATGCATATGCAATGGTGATCTAAATGGTATGCATATTCAAAATGACCTACTCCCCAGTGTTTGCACCTGTTTAGATAACAATCTTATGTAGGAAAGTTGAATGGATTCCAAAGCATGCAATGCAATATCAGATAATGCGTTTATCACTGACAACAATGAACTTACTCATCTTTTGCAATGAATTCAATGAGTATGCTACAAGTATACATTGTGGAAACTTTTCAACTCTCCCTGGATCTCCACAGGGGTGGAGGGAGGTCGGCCTTTCCCCTGTGAAGCCTGCACAGACTCCTACCCTGCTGAGGAGACATCACAGCTTGAGATAAAAGAGGTCCCTTTGTCAGAGTTGATGACATCAGTATTGGGCCGTCCACAGCCGCAGGTGGCCAGGGGGTTCCTGCTGTGTCCAGGAGAGTCCCAGGCACAGCATTGCCCATTAGCTTGTCAAAGGAGCAGATTAAGTAGTCCCCCCTCCCCCAAACCACTGATCTACCAAACCATGACTGTTTTACAACTCTGAGCTTCTCTGATTCCTGAAAACAACTAATATTCCACAGCAAAGGCCCCTGGGCTTGACTTAGCTATGGTTGCCCTTATGAATCCAGACACTTGTCAGATATTGTTAGAATGAATCAACGCATTCCTCCTTGACCTATAGTTAACACTGCATTAGGTATAGTATTAGATTATAGCATGTCTCCATTGGGAAGAGTCACCAAGTTCAACCCAGCCCTTTCCAATGTGACACAGCAAACAGAACTGTGCAATAATTTCTTTGAAATCTCTATAAAAATAAGTTATGTTACAGGCTCACATCGAGGGAGGGGGGTTGAAAGCTTGAGGTACTGCATAGAAAGAAACTTCGCAGCACATTTGCTTGGTTTGGGAAATCAATAAAGCTGTTTTCATGTGCAGTTCAGGAAAGAATAACCGATCACATAGGGTCATTAGTGGCTGTGGCCACTGGCCTTCTTGCCATATGTACAGCAGAAGTGAGATGTAGGCAGATGCCTATGGGTAAAGTGAAAGGTCAATGAGAGTATTACAGGAGATGTTTTCACAATGTGCTATAGCTGTCTGCCATGAGACCAACATAAAATATGCATGGTAATCCATAAGTAGAGAGTTTTTACCATCAATTTTTCACATTCCACACACAGAAGTCTACGCAAAGCCTTTCTCCGTGAAGCTCTCTACCACAGAGGTCCTAAGTGCAATTTTCTGCCTGATTATCACAGACACTCCAAATCAATAAATCATAGATTTTGACAACATCAATCGAAAGACATGAATTTCAAATGTGCGCTTGAGCTGAAACCCAACCAGAGAACTTTGTTGGACACTCCTACTCAATAAAAGTAAAAACATCAAAGACCAATGCCGTGAGTCCAAGGGGAGGCTATTGATCACCACAGAGAGGTGTGGCTAGAGTTCAGGTGAAGAAGAATACAGGGGTTACAGGTCTATGCATCCATAAATTTGCTGGGACAGATGTTGGGGTTATGTGGAGGTGAAGGTTACACAATCAAGCCCAATAGGGAGCTGGGCAACATCGGATACAAGTTTTAGCTTCTGTATGGAGTTTTAATCAAAGCTCTGCTATAGAGCAGTCGTTAATGCATGAATGCACCTATTCAGAACAACCAGTGAATATCAAAGCAGCACCCCACTGCTGTCTCTCAAAATGTAGTTTAATGAGCCCTTCTTTGCTGAAAGAAGATAAGAAGTAATAATTAAACATTGCACGAATAAGGGTTTTAATACCTTGAGGATGTTATTTACACCCAGGCAGTCTCTATTTGATTTTCATTATCTTATTTTCTCTGCGACTTCAAAGAGGACCCTTACCCTTAATTAATAATTGACATTTTATAACTCGTCCTACTTGATGGAGGCTGGTGCGTGCTTTGAAGTGAGGCGTGTGCTTCTATCAGAGCAATGTTATGTATTGATTTCTGGGAAGATAGGAGCTCTATCAAAGGGATTCCTCTTTGGGCAGTCGACACTTGGTCACCTCAGTCTAATGGAATGTGTTCAGGCACTGGTCAAATTCTCTATCTTTCTATCTGTCCATCTACTCACGTCCCCCTATCTCCTCATTGGCCTGTCTTGTGTTTCAGTGCTTCTTATCTTGAGTTAAAATTTCACAAGGAAATACAAAGCCAATCAAGTGACCTCATCTATAGGGGATTAATTAAACAGGAAGGCATGCTGCCAGAAAAGGGCTTCCACTAATACGAGAAATGTCATTACAGATGTATGTTTACATGAGGACTTTTTCTCCATTATCTGTCCGGTTCGGTGCTTTGGCTGCACATTACACTGGATGATGAAGTCATTCATAATAACAGTCATTGTGGCTAGCTGGAAATGCTTATCGCATGACTAACAATGTACAGAATGTAAACAGTAGATATCAAGGGAAATTATTTAGTTACTGCCTGCTGGTATTATAGGTGTTTGAGAATAATGCCTTTTGCTAACACTCTACAGATAACAATAATAAGAAATAAATAGCCTATACTATGTATATAACTATAACTATAACAATACATTAACAGGATCATAATTTATTCATAAAAACACGAATGAAGTTTTCATATTGTCCTATTACATGTGCAATGTAGGCTATACCATGTGGAAGTGCAATGTTGTTGTTATTGAAACAAACATCAGACATCACCGGTTGAAATGCCGACATACAGTATCATACAAACAAGCAGGGCAATAAGGGCCAGACATTGATTGTAATTCGACACTCACACACCAATCGCTGAGAGCACTTACAATAAAACATTCAGTGGTACACTCATAAATGTACGTTGCCAATTTATCTAAAAACATAATGGCAACTGTCTGGTTAGCTGTGAAAATGCATAGCTCATTTTCAGCTTTGGACACTTAGAGGCCATTAGTACAAGTCTAGGACCCAGGCCTCTTCCCACCATCAATATTCCATAAGTGGATATATGTGCACTGCTGGAATTCTCCCATGCAGGCTGAGTTTTCTGTGGATTAGGCAATCTGACTTCACCGCGACCCGTCAGGGGGCTCACGTAATGCCACCTCGAGGTCACTACCCACATGACCCCTGCTGTCTGTCTGTCTGCCTGCCTGCCTGGACATCCCGTTGACAGGCCGTCAGCCGTCTTGGTCCAGGCCAGACGGTAAACAGTGACCCCTGCACCCACACACACGAACACGCACACGCACGCGCACGCGCACACGCACACGCACACACGCACACACACACAATACACACCCGTTCAGATGCTCATTCAGTGTAAATTTTTAATGGAATGTACATTAAGGATCATTCATGGGCTGATATACCGTGCTTCACCACAGCTAATATTTCAGCAGACACTGTATCAGATCAGGATTGAATGATTGATTTCCTATCAGGATGCTTTTCTTGAATGAATAATTCAGGGCTTATACCTTGTGACACCTCCAGCATATTCCATTACATTAGCTCGTTGTTATCGTCAACACCTCATATTTTTTATGCCAATAAATCCCATTATTTGCCACTGGTGTACAGTAGCTAAACTAAGTTGGGCCTTGTGTAATTTCCCTTCCACTCTCTGTTTGTCATAGTACAGTATTGCTAAATGTGCATGTGCGGAGGGCGTTTTTTTGCCATCTTTAGAGGAGTTAAGAGATGTGTGTACGTGCTTGTTGACGACTTTCTCCGTTGCCCTTTTGTCTGTGATGAGAAATGGGAGCTGGTAGTGTCTGAGGTCACACTCTGATTACCTGTACCCAACCTGGGGTCAAATGACTCTTAAATGTGTTGTTTACACTTCTGCAGCCCGTTGGAGAAGCAGCGGCACTAATCTAGGATGTCTGGTTTTCCCCTTATTTATTTGTGGCCCATGTGGTCCAACACTGTAATACAGTAGCTGGAGAACACACACAGCTCATTTACTTAGCATTAAAAGGACATAAATTACGGTAGTCATTTAAATATATAGATGCTGTGATGCAAAATGGTTTATATTTATGTGTATGAAAATATAATTACATTGATTATCAACTTTACTTCTTTTACAGGTCATTGTATTTTGCTACATCTGCACAGTCACACCATGAAATTGATCCAAAATATTATGTTAGTATGTTGCTATAGTATCTAATAGTAATCCAATAGCAACGTAGTAACCTAATATCATGTTGTTAATCAAAGCAAGGAATCAATAATTGCCCATTGTTCAGTTGGTCACATGATAATAACCTTGTCCGTCTGAACTTTATGAACATGCGTTTTAAAGCAAGAAAGAGGAAAAAATAACACACTGTGATTTGGCGTCTGTTGATTTATCACCTGAAGAAAGAAGATAGTGCCGTCTTTTTTGTTTAATAGCTCCTGCATCATTTAGGACGATCTACAGTTTCAACAGGCTGGCATCTAGCGCTGGAAGAGCAAGTGCTGGATAATTGTCCTTGCCAGTGTAAGTACAAATTGCTCCAACCGGCTCCTGAAAGGGCTTGCTGAAGCACATCAGAGAGGCTCTGGCAGAGTGGTGGAGCGCACCAGCTGCTCCTCGGCTAACTCTCACTGATGGCCTCTCACTTTGTACAAACACACACACACACGAGGCATGAACACATGCACACATACACACGCTCACAATCCTCTCACTACAGAGTTTAATTAAGAAGAAAGAGAAGAAAAGCTACAGTTAACATTGGCCAGTGTATAAGGGACGTGCTGGACTCAATATATTGTAGTGTAAGGGCAGGTGGCCTGAGAGGACCAGAGTCATACTTGATATTTGATCATCAGACTACTTACACTTGCAGTGTGACATCATGATGACCATAAGCTGATAACCCAGCAACAAACCTGCAGTTGTGTGGATAAAGGATTAGTCTGTCACTGCTTTTCCCATTCTTTGAACCAGAAAATACTCCAATGAAATAAGGACCTCACATGAAAGGCTCCAAGTTGCTGAGAAAGCAGAAAACTTAGGGCAGTTCCTCACATGAAAGGGGTTGAGTCAGACGTGCGACCTCTTTCGAAAACCCATGCCTGGGCGAGATTATGTGTTTGCAGGTGGCGGCGTATTTGTGTGTGTGTGTGTGTGTGTGGGAGATTTTCTTTTCTGCGCTTGTGTGTTGACCATGTCTTTTCTGGCATATCAGGTAAGGCCTTTGTCTGCTTCCTACATTGTTGGCAGATAATGAGGTGTGATTAAATATGAATGCTAAGTGTTTGGTGGCCACAGCCCAAAGCTGAAACCAGATCCAGCCAGGCCCAGGGGCAGCATAATTAGTAACTGATGATAGATGTCATCAATGGTCCTTTTCCACCACAGCGCTGTCAGGCTTCATAGCTGGACCTTCTCACAGCAGGCCTGCTTTAAGCCGTCCACAGTTAATTAAGCGGCAAATAAACAAACCCCCAATGCAAATGTGTGGCCACCAAGCCCTGTCTTAAAGTCATAATAGTGTAACAATCAGCTACATCATGGCTTAATACGTTATACCGTTGTTGCATTATTCCTACAGCAATGAATTCCCATGAATACTCTGGGGTGCTCATTTTAAAAGAATGACTTGAAACCTGCAGAAAACAATATCAGCATTTCAAAGCTGCGGCGTGCCAGTGTGACGTCTTAAATGATGGAGAAAAGCCTTTTGTGCATTTGTGTGCTAGATATACACTGTGTTGGTTTTTGAGGGCCCTTTGTGTTGTCATGACCCTGTTGTGATTGTGAGGTTGACTCATTTATGTTGGTGTAGTCTCAAGGTTTTCATGCTACTGTGCTGGGGGAACCAGGAACATCACTGCACTGTGTCATACCTCACTTCAGAGAGAGCGAGAGAGAGAGAGAGAGAGAGAGAGAGAGAGAGAGAGAGAGAGAGAATCATGTCTCCAGCTGTTAGGACATGCCTGCTTTGAGCTGCTGTTGCTTTAATGTGTGGAGCAGATTAAGCAGGGGGCCTTTGTGAGGGACTGGCCTCTGAATGCATGTGTTCTCGTGTGTGTGTGTGTGTGTGTTTGTCTGTGTTCTCTGTGCTCATATATACGTCCATACATGCACTCTCTTCTCACAGGCAAGTCAGTCTCATTAAATTGTTTCTAGAAATCTTCAAAGCAGCCCCTCCTCTTGTGTATAGCCAATGGGCCAAATAGCAGGAGTAGCGTGTGGTAGTCTCCACAAGATAGCCATGGTGCTTCAATGGATTGTTCACACTTTACATGAAAGCATCACCTGGAGTCTGACAATTGTTACGTAGACTTCAGCTACAGTGTCTGTAGCAGTGTGCCGTACAGGGGCCAGCTAAAGGCCTGCAGTGAAGTTCAGCCGGTGGTCAGGTCAGCAAAGGGCTAGCGTGTTTGGAGAAGTTAGACATCCCACAATATTTACATCTCATCTTTATCTCTGCCTCAAGAGACATGTGCTGTGCGCGGTTATTAGAGTGAATGTCTTTCTTTTGTGTAGTCTCCCTATTATTTATATTATCCTTAATAGGCATATGTGTGTGCATAAGGAATGTAAAATAAGCCTCAACAGACAATCAATATTTAGAGACTTATTTAGGATGTTGGAGTGCTATGATACATGGAAGTATGTCAATTTTTCGCTTACTTTTTTTGAAACTTTTTTTTTATAAGGTTGGTCTCATTGATATTAATAATCTCTTTTGCAAGAGAGACCTGGCCAAAATAACAGCACATTGCATACACACACACACGATTTACAGTATACATTAATTTGCAAAATGAGGCAAGAGTGAACGTTAAAGTTTTAAATTATATAGAATATACAGTGTACACAACATATATATATATACACACGTACATACACATACATATAATATACTATATAATAACTTAACTGATAACTGATCAGTTCATGTATAGCCTCCAGTTAAGAATTCCAGCACTGATTGCAACCTGACTTTAAATACATTCAGAGAAACCAATTTCTCTAACTTACGGTCCTTCTGCAGTTTGTTCCATGAATCTTGGGCTGAAAACTGAGAGGCTTTCTTCCCCAACTCTGTACATGCCGTTGATACACGCGACTGCAGGCTATACTGAACACGTCTGCTGCACAATGTATTTACATAAATACAATGGGAGCTGTAAATAAAATGCACTATATATGTAAATAACTTCATACTGAACTTTCTTACAAAATATCAATGTGGGGTTTAAAAGATAGCCGCTCATCAAGAAAACTGCACCTTTTCACACCATGACCCTGGGTAACTGCCCAGGCTAAACAGAATCACTCAAGACGCTCGGCCAGGGTGGTGCCACCAACCAGCGTACGAGACGGGGGTGAAAATTTGGGTGTCGGCCCTCTCAGTTACGCTGGCAGGATTGGGTGTCATTGCTTAATAACTAGCCCCGTCACCATTTCTGAAAGAGGCTGGGGTCAGACACCGATTATTCCACACACCCACCCCCCTGCACCTGCTACATTATTCACTCTGTCTTCACCTGAGAAGACCTGTGTGGGGCTGGAGACAGACAGACACACAAGCATTGTCACGTCCTTCTGTCCAGGGACGTTGCAACTCTCGCCAGGCCTATTTTAGGGGAGCCAGTACCCCCCCTAAATTATGAATTAGCCTCCCCTGAATATATCTATCATTGGACAGAGCAGGCACAAGCTATACTAATTACACTGAGAAAATTAAAAACAGGATCTCTCTCTCTCTCTCTCTGAAGGACCGTATTGATGGCACTATGCCCTGTCCTGTTGTGTGTGATTTGTGAAAATTGATGTATTACATTTGTACTACATTTGTACTATTTGTACTTTCACTTATTTGTTTTGGTGTGTTGTGGAACAGTAACTATTATTGATTGAACAGCAAGTGTAATATTGGCAAGACACCATTGCAGAAATGTTAGATTTGTTTTATTTTTTTCTGCCTACTGAATTCACAATCATCCGTGTTATTTGCATGGATTTGTTTTTCCTGCAAATGTTTTTGTTTTGGATGGATGGTAAAGGAATTATCTACTGTAAATCATATAGGTCTATTATAGTTAATTCTCCAAAAATATGATAAAAATATATTTTGGGGGTTGAAAATTTATTTTTCCTGGGGATCATACCCCCCTTAGTAGAGGCATAGCCCCCCATCCACGAATCTCGTGACGTCTAGAAAATAATTCTCCAGAAAACTCGATGAAAAGCCTGTGTGGCCATCTTCCAATCCTCTCGCAAGCCTGAGCTACCTTGGTCCAGCTTTAATTCAGTTAGTTGGTCAGTTAGTGTGACCACATCACACACACAACACTGTTATGATGTTTTTAACAGCACTTTGTGACACATTGTGAAGTAGTATAGTGGAGACATGATAGATTGTCTCCAGGGCTTCCTGGAGCCAATGACATTAATTCAGGGTGACGAGAAGCACTCTGCCGAGGCCAGGGCAGCGGGCACCCTTCTGCTGTCAGTCAGGTCATAGGTCAGAGTGTCACACATGCTCCTTCTGACTGGCGAGGCATCTGGACGTGCCATTGGCCTTATTCACGCGGCAGCCATCTTCCTCTGACGTCACGCTCAGGGTGGGAGAATCGAAATACCAGCTGATAGTAGCGAAAACAAGCTGACGTTCCAGTGTTTCCCTGGCGATATCCCACCCTGAGCGTGACGTCAGAGGAAGATGGCTGCCGTGTGAATAAGGTCAATGGAACATGTCCAATTGACCTATCCCAAGCCCCGCCCCACCCCTTTCACTTGTCCTACATAGTTACTGTAACTAGGCAGGACAAAACCGCATAGAAAGCTAGTGCAGGAAAACAGACAGTTGAGAAGGGGGTTCCGTCAGATAAAGAAAATGCTCAACTGTGGAGGACATGTAAAAGGGGCGGGGCTTGGGATAGGTAAATTAGAGCACATGCAGTTTCAAGGCAGGGTTCAGATGCTGAGGATGTTTCACTATAGGACACAGCTCACGTGTGTGTGTGTGTCTGTGTGTGTGTGTGCATGTTCGTAGGTCTATTTGTGTGTGTATATATATATATATATATATATGTGTGTGTGTGTGTGTGTGTATACCAGAGATAGAGATATCAAGAGGGAGGATGGGTTATTGAGGTTACTAAAGAAGTAGGGCATGTGATTGAGTGTCTGTTTGGCTTTCCCAATTGCTCTCAGCTCAATGTTCAGCTCAAAGTATGACCAGAGTGGAGAGATAGCTCTGATTTATTCATATTCACAAGACAAAATTATGAAAACCTAAAATATTATAGACTATTTCATGTTTATAGCTATCATAACTTGTGTGTTTATTTAAGCTGCCATCAATATTGTACTTGATGTTGCAATCCTTTTCCCATTTATCCAAGATAGCTGATGATCAAGCCATTGCCAGTGAAAAATAAGCTACTGTAGATATAGTATTTATGTTCAGTTTTTTTCCAGCACATGACTAAAGAGATAAATATTGGTGTCCGCTCCTTGAACCAGGGACTTAAAACCAAAGGGCTGGCCGTGAGCCAGCAAACTTAGCATGAACTCATCTTCCTTCTATAGATTTTAACATAGGCAAGGTTTAAATCAGTTTGAAAAAATGTAATAACAAAAGCAATAGAGAGAGAATATCTGGACTCAATGGGAACAGGCAGCCAACCCTAAATTTACTGTACAAGCCTTTTATAGTATATAAATTAAACATGACACTCTTCAACATCTTAGATCTTTCCCTTGAGTCTTTTGTATTCAACCAAAGCCTAAGCATTGCTGACTATCTGCACTCTCAGTGTCTTTCTGTTCTTTACTGACATTTTGCAGGTAATTAGGAAAGTGGGAATAACAGTGTATCATTGCTCTTTTATATCCCTTATTTAATGCTTGCAGTGGGCTTTCCTTCTTCAACAATCACTAAAATGAGGAATCTCTTTTGTACTGCTGCAGAACAAAAGGGCACCGCTATCAATGCTTCCACTTCTCTGGGCCTTTGTTTGTTCCAGTGCTCACTCATGCAAGAGTGATCAAGTTTCCAATATCACACTGAGAGAGAAAACTAATCCCCTCTTCTACAGCTCAACTCCACCACTTTGCACAGGCTGCAGGTGGGACAAAGTCCAAACCTGTCCACTATCAATTGATAGTGGACAGGAACCAGCGACATATGACTTCTCTCACACAGCTCATTGGCAGGGTATCACACTTGAAGAGCTAGGAGAAATAGGAGTTAGAGAGAAGTTTGTGAGTGAATCCTGTCCAAGCATTGGGCATTAACTAGTTACTAGTAACTAGTTACTGTAATATTATAACTTTCTTCAGTAACTACTAGTAGTGTAACTGCTATTTCCAAAACAGTATTAATATTACAATTACTAATCTAAGCATACCATAAGAACGAGATTTCTGGTCCTAGAAAATTTAGGGTAGGCTAATTTAACCAACCTGTCCAATCATCTGGTTTGAGAGGATGCAATGTTTTCACGTTGGCTGATTGTGGACTCCTATGGTTAGTTGTTCCAATAGGATTCAATTCTAAAATGAGCTGGCTCCACAGGTTGTCATTTTTAGGGCCCTAGAATACAACCTAGTAAAAATGCAATGCAAGTAATGTTAAATGCTTGTTGATTCGTAGTAGGCTACTTTAAAAAACTAAATTATATTGACCACACTCACTGTTTTAAGTGGATGACAGGCGATCTGTAGCACGTTAAAACATTTAGGCAACTTATACTATTTAATACTACTAATACTTGTCTTTTTTCCCCACTTTGTAGGAATTTGCCAATTCTTTTCCTAGCGATTACTCACACTATGTCAGCTGACTCGGGCTTGGTGAAAGCTGCAAGTTCTACTGCTACAGGGAATTTCCCTTCCACGTGTCTGAATCGTGGTCTGAATACTAGTTCAGGAAACCGCGTAGGTATAATAAAAACAAACACGCCGATTGGTTAAAAACAGCAGGCGCAAACGTATCTTAAAGGGTGGTTCCCGTGTCGGCCTGATATACAATAATGTATGCCGTCAAAAATCTATTTGTCTTTAAGAGCACAATTTAACCCGTCCCTAAAAAGGCGGAGCTAAAGTCTGCGAAATGAAACCAGGTTTGTTGCCGTTTCTCTCACAGAATGAATGTTGTCGTTGGGGTGAAACGGACTAAATGTAGACTATTTGATTTACTACGCTTTGTTACTATCAAATGTGTTTTGTGTTTAGGACAGCCATCCGATTTAAAAAAATACTGGTGAGTAGTCTACGTAATTTATTGAATGTGTCATTTGTTTATTATTCGGCAGGGGATAGTTAGTAAACAATAGCATATTACCATATTACAAACACGCAACCCGTTGTTATCGTCAATATGCTGTAGACTAGCTTCAATTCAGACATGATCTCTCCTTTACAAGGCAGTAAGCCCGTCCAACAAGAATTGGGTTGATCATTGACAGTCATTTAGAGTAGACATTTAAATTCTACCGGCTTTCCCGGTTAAACTGGGTCTCGGTCACCGAGTGCAGTTCGTCAGTCGGCACTGTCACTGTGCCGGTGCCTGTTTCTGATGTTGTCTCTTAACTTAGGCTAATACGAACAGGCTTCTTGTTTGATTTAACTCGAAATGTTAATTTCACGAATGGATAACACCCTGTTTCTTTTGTATGTATTTAATTGTTTATATGTGTACCTTCTACGCAATAGACTATAGTGTATTAAATCCTCAATCTGCCAATATGTTTAATGATGGGTTGTTTCTTAGCATAAAAGAAATTGTTCTTTCTTTTTTTTAACACTGCTTGGCTATTCATGTACTATAGGCTACCTAACGTAGCCTGCCAGACAGTTAAAGGCATAGTATTAGCTGAAACCGGTGCGGTCTGTGGTTCTTGATAATGTTGGATTAAATCTGTCAACAATGTATCCTCTCCTTATAGTTATGTCTTACTACTGGCTTTTAGCATTATGTGGTCGGCGGCAGAGGGAGCCACTGCATCTGACAAGACGTGAAAATGAGCAGGGCGCATAGAATAACTGGAAGTTGTGGCTATTTTTTTTCAGAATGTATGTTCATGCGCTTGTGTTTGTCATAACAAGACATTAAGTGGTTTTACACACAGGGCTTATTGTGAACGCACACAAGATAGCGTGAGGTCTCAGCGCATTACACAGGCCAATCTGTTTGTTAGGTGTAGAAATGAAAACTCCTTCTCAGGGGCAGGCAAGCGGGGAGACACAGGCAGGGAATGGAGAGTGGCTGAGGATTTTCCTTAAAGGCTGTAATTATCTCTCTGCCATGGACCTTCATTTTGGAAGTGTGGTAGTAACCCTGCATTACAACTGAATGGCAGATTCAGGTTGGACTGCTGAGGGTGGTTTTCAGGTTTTTAACCTGTGTTCTCTTTGACCCCTCTATGATTCAAGGTTGAGTGCATGATTGATACTGGATATATTGGTTTGTGACATTGTTGGAGATATGGGGAAGTGGAAACACATGTTTCTCTATAATAACTGACATAATGTTTATGTGCAACATTTTTAACAATGTATGTAGTTGCATTTGCCATGGTTTGTAGAAAAAAAAAACTTTTTTTATCTGCTCCGGTGAGTAGACAATTATGGGGCAGTTGAGAGAAACAATACTTTGGCTATGTTGGACTGCATAGAGTTAGAGCCACTACCCCTCACTCAGCCATGTCCACCAAAGTCGTATTTAGGTAAATTTAGCTCTACCGAGTCTCCTAACCACACCAATTGTGTGGTTTCATCACCGAGATGAGCTCAACCACGTCCTCTACATTTGGAGGCAAACCTTTCACTCATTATCTGTATCACAACTTGCAATGTGGTTTTTGTCATTTCAAGGGCATTCATTATGAACCAGAAAGGTTGCCTTTTATAATACTGGGAGTGTTTTTAAAGCCAGTGTTCAGTGGACTGGATGAGGTCATATCATTAGGTAGCCTGTGTAATGTCAAATTGTGCATTGTCCACAGATAAACCCCATACATGTAAGTAGACACACATCTCTGTATCCAGCTCTAATAATAATTGTCCGTACATTTTTCCCTCCCACCTTAAGGTTACTTACTCTGTAGTGCCCCCGTATGGACGATGAAGAGGATGATGTATTTGAGCCAGACACAAACTGCAACTGGCAGCACACCACCTACCGCGAGATAAAGTGCAAAGATCAGGGCACACAGACGCACGGCCCTACACCGGCACCGGCCAATGGCATGCTGCCCTGCGGAGTTGCAGAGGAGCCCAGACAACTGTTCATCGGTGAGCCTCGACTGTGATAACGTCACAGGTTGACGCATGTGATTGTAAGAATGGATAATATTGTAGCTGTGGTTTTCACACATTATGGCGCCTGATTGTACGAGTCACTGTGTCATTTATGGCCTGTGTGAAAGTGTACCCAGCTGCTTTGCTGTTCAGAAGGCGCCAGGCTGGCGCTGTAGCTCTGAAAACGTGACATGACCATCACCTATAAGTGATACCAGGGAGGAATGACTATCAGTGACAGCTGTAAAATAACAGGCTGTATTGGCACCATGAGGAACTAGGCCATACATTTCTAGTCAGCTCCATAGCAACAAAGTGATCTGGACCACACACATTAACTTCCATTTGTTTGCAGATTATAATTGACTTGACTGACATACATTTTCTTTTTAAAGAACAAGAAAAGGTAAAAAAAATACAATAAAAATGAAAGTTAAATGTTTTCCAGAACAATAAACCAATTGCTAATATCATCGGTGCTCTGCAGGAAACGCAGGCTATCGATTGCACTTCCCTGCACACTTTGAGCTTGGCGGAGACCAGGGGAGCAGGCAGCAAGAAAGGGAGGACGAGCAGGCGGTGGAGGAGGACGAGGAGGAGGAGGAGGAGCCAAGTGGGCCGGAGGAGGGGCAGCAGCAGCCGTGGGGCCACAGCATGGAGGCCCACATCGGCCAGAAACTGCGGCTGGTAGCAGATCAGTTCCACCGGGAACACGTGCAACTGGTGGGTGATGGACGGAAGCCCGACTGTGTTGTTATTATGTCATGCATGCCAAACACTGGGCGGAATTAGAAGGCAAGATAACTCAGGAGCACACATGCACAACAGGAGGTTTTAAATACGTTGTCATGCTCTTATGGGCCCATGCCATTAGAGGGGGTGTGGTGGGGGTCGATGCCTTCACAGTTATGTACCGGCTGGTAAACAGTACGTTAACCTCCTGTTCTGACCCTGCATCCCCCCCCCGGTTCCCTCCCCCCTCTTGCCAATACACAGATATAGCAGACCAGGACACCCACCCCTCCTCCCCCGCCTCCTCTTCCTGTTTATTTCTCTCTGCTTCTCCCTCGCTGTCTTCTCCTGTTTCCTCTCGGCTGGTAAGGCAGTGGGGGTTGGGGGGAGTGTGTGTGTGTGGGGGGGGTTGCCTTGTTGGCCTGGCCGTCAACAGCACACCAGCACACCGACACCGTCTATACCGAGTCGCTCTGCCGCGCTACAGTACGTGTTGCTGTTGGCTCACCACCAACGCACACACGGACCCGTGGGAGCTGTGTGCGCTCCACCGAGGGCTACATGTCGCCTGGAGAGGGAAACACATGGCGTCTTACACAAATCACCACACGTACACATTTCGCACTTTCTTTTGTTTTTGTGGGATGTGTGTGCGCGCATGTGTCACATCCACGCGTGCGCTCATACGATGGTAAAGTAAAAAAAAAAGATGAAAAAAAGCAGAAGTGGCGGGGGAAGGTAAACATGTGTTGCAACCTGAAGCTGAATGTGTGAGCCCCAGAGGGGAACAGCTGTGGTTGCAGGGAGACTCCACTCAGACCCCTTTCCTAGCTTACGACCACAGCCACGGGAAACGCCCTAAATAAGAGGCCCCCACAGCCCATGGAACCGAGACGGCCATAATGACCGTGTAGGATAGTATAGCGGGGAGCTATCTGCTTACAGTAATAGGCTGATGCTGATAATGGGAGAGGGGATGGAAAATACACACCAATGCTCTCTTTGCCACTCGCAAACCTTTCCCAGCAGAGCGGGTCTCGCCCGGTTTGTTATATTGGAGGCTGACGCAACATGTATGCCTTCACAAACAACTTCTTCTTTTCACGTCGACGCCAAATCAAATTTCACATTTCTTCTCACACCACCACCATCATCTAAGCTGAGGTTATTATTATCACATGAGCTGAGCATGACTCACGTATTGAGAGAGTGACACACAAACAGACAAGCAGACAGACAGACAGACACAAGCGTGCAGACGTACCGCATGTGTGGCTGGGAGGCAGGCAGCGGCCAGTCCTGTGTGAAGGGTTTAGGTGAGGTGTGGTTTAGGTGTGAGGCGTGGTGTAGGTGAGGTGTGGTTTAGGTGTGAGGCGTGGTGTAGGTGAGGTGTGGTGTGGTTTAGGTGTGAGGCGTGGTTTAGGTGTGAGGCGTGGTTTAGGTTTGCTGACAGAGAAAATGAATAGATGGTTCATCCAATCAAGGCTTCTTTTTTTTTTTTAAGTGCCTGCCCTTTACAAACTGTTTCAATGGACGGCTCCCCAGATGGACTTGTGACAAAAATGAATCTGGCATGTCAACGTTATGCTCATTTGGACATAACACTTTAAACACTTAATCTTTATAAACTTATTGTGGAATTTACAGTAATACAGTATATAACAATCTAATGTCAATGTATGTGGAGGAATTGAGGACAGTTTGAGCAGACTTTATTAATTTCATCCTCTTCCTTCTCACGTCCATTGGAGCCCATGCCAAGATACTGAATGACGTTGGTTGAATCACTGAGTGTGACTTTAATTTGCAGGTACTCTTGGAGTCTCTCCCTCTAGGAATGATCGCTCCCCGGGACCATTAGTTACCTAACCAGCCGCCATGACTGTGTGTGTGTGTGTGTGTGTGTCTTGCTTCATCACAGCTGACTTCCTCTCACTTTTTAATCACTTTTCCTTCAGAGCTGGTCCTGAAGAGCACACACACACACACACACACACACACACACAGCACCAAGGCAGACTAACCCACAGTGACATACAGTACACATAAATACACATGCTTTATGATAGCGGGCTCTGACAATGGGTTTGCTTTTCTTTGTTCTTTGTGCGTGTGTGTGTCTGTGCCTATGGTAAGGTCTTGTTTGTTAGGCGGTATTGGTATTGGTCTCGGCCTCTCTCTCTCTCTCTCTCTCATATCTCTATACATTATATACTGTATAGCGTAAATAGATATTGTATACATACATACATACATACATACTAGGGATGCACCGATATGAATTTCTTTGGCCGACACCGATTGTTTATTTTCAGTCTGCAAAATACAGATACCGATTTTATACTTTTTAGATATATTATTCATACTTTTAAGATAATGTCTCGCTCCCGAAATTATTTTACTCACTGTGAGCTCATTTTTCACTCCACCTGCAAGCCATGCATCTGTTTGTAAACAGCACAATCATGGCTAATAGATTTCTCTGCTAAAAATGTGTTTTGTGAAGTATAAGTTATGTCATAAATCATAAAATATGAATAAAGATGCATTTCTTTGATACATTATTTTACAAAAATATTTTAAACATTGAGTAGGCCTAGCCTATACACAACATAGTTCTAAGTGCCCAAAAGTGTTTGCAATATTGAGAAAAGTCGGGGGAGACTCCATATATTATACATATTGAAATATGAACATGTTGACAAGCTCTACAAACTATAATTTACATTCTGTCCTCTAATACCTGATTGACTGTAACCTGGCAACCAACTGACTCATGGATCACTGAACTCGGGAGAATGTGTTGAATTATGTGTATATTGCAGGATCTAGTTGGATGTAAACAGTATATTTTGTACAATTATATTTATTTAATCGTATATAATAAAGTGATTTTTATTTAAAACATCACGATTTTAAGCTTATATTTGCTTAAGTTTGCAATCTTGAAAATTCGACGACGGTCAAAAACCTGAAGGTTTGTCAAACACCATCCATCCATCCATCTTCTCCCGCTTATCCGGAGTCGGGTCGCGGGGGCAGCAGCTTCAGCAAGGGACCC
>JAODTR010023391.1:0-20813 GCA_025399935.1 Amblyopsis rosae
TTTTTTGTCTCTCTCTCTCTCTCTCTCTCTCTCTCTCTCTCTCTCTCTCTCTCTCTCTCTCTCTCTCTCTCTCTCTCGTCGTCTAATGTCACTACCCCCACTAGTGGTTGCGGTTATAAACCGGTGTCTTCCTAATCTCAATGATATCCAGAACAAATGCGCCCTTCTGCTCAAAGCCACTGTTCTCTTCCGGGGCGTTGGAGAGCCTCCGCGCCAGCTCTTTAATGAGAGTAACAAATCAAAGGAATAATGAACAGCAGAGCGATCAGTTATTCCCCTAACTCATACAGGAGGTTTGCGTAAGGTCGGTGTTGAGGAGTTGCGTGTCAGCGGGACATGCTGTTATCAAAAGCGCCTCCAGCTCCGAGCTTATTGGATCAGTGCTGGGAGGTAGGCAGGGCAAGAGCGAGAGCTACAACGGATAGCATCCTTCAGTGGTAATTTTGAGGAAGGTCCCATGCGTCCCCCAGCTCCCCAAAAAGAGCAGTATATGCAGTCGGCAGGGCGCACCCCGCACATCAACATGCAATCTCATTAGCCGGGGCGTACGTGGGCCGAATAGAGCCCTAAATTAACCGCCGCTCCACGGAAGTGTGACATTGCGGGGTTTTTTTTTCCTTTCTCTTCCTTTTTTTCTTTTTTTTTGAAAGAAAAAGCAACAGCTAGCTGGGATGACTCAGAAAAGCACTGTTGCGTGGCAACAGCTAAGCGCGTTTGCTAAATGAAATGAGAATGGATACGCCCGAAATATTCATTACTTCGCAGATAGCCATTTCTCAAACTGAGGGAATAGCTTGTAAATGCTGCCCTCATCTCCAGGGGGTAAACGAGGAACATAGATGTTGACAAGGTTGTTTACGGCCAAGAACGCAATCATACGTTTACAGTACTGTCGCGGCGTAAATGTGAGATAAGTCGCCTTTGCCTTCAGAATATTGGCTTTATTTCCAGTTACTGTAATAAAATATGCAAATGGTGCATTCTGAAAGCAACATAATTGACGGAGAGAGTGTACTGTGGACATTAGTCAACAATACCTGCTGGCGTAATAGCTCCATGCTGTTACAACGAATTGTTATTGAGGGGTCGGATTGGGTCTATGTGTGTCTGCTAGGCTAGTTAAAAAGCACATTAAACAGCAACGCTATAAAAAAGGCCTTTGCTATGCCCTTCGACTGAAGAGGGTTTTGATTACAATGCCAAGTGATCAGCTTCTTAAATAACAGAAAGTTTGAATACATATTTGCAGTGATAGCACAGAACTAGGTCGCGCTGTAACGCCCTCTAGCCTAGCATCCCTCTGGGTTTGCCATGTAACCACCGGTTTGCATCTTTTACGAGTAATTATATATTGCATCAATGCCGCATCCGAGCGAGAAAAAAACTCATTTACGAGGGTGGGGGTGGGGGGACGGTGACATCTTGACCCCCTCTGATTTAGGACTGAACTCATCTTCCGTCTTAAATGACTCGTCGAGCAATCGGCCAAAACGAGCCGGCTGGCCTGGGCCATCGAGAGAGCTGGGTTTCTGCTCCTAAGCATTCTAACGCAGCGCCATTAACAGTCACACTCATAACAGCCTCCCGGCTTAACGAGGGGACTTAACGAGCCTCTTAATGAAGCCCCGTCCTTCATTAACACAGTGGTGGGTGGGTGTGTGTCTGTGTGCGTGTCTGTGTGTGTGTGTTTAATGAAAGAACCGCTCAGAGCACCTCTGAAGTGCGAGAGCCCCGCCCAAAGAGATCACATCCATTTACAGTTGACCCCTCCTTCCCTGTTCCCATCAGCCACCACCTGAGCACTCAGCCACGACTGACAGGAAAATTATGAACAATGGAGCTCAACGTTTATTCATCATGATTTTACGGCGCCGCATATTTTACGGTTACAGATGTAGCGCGGGCTTTATAAGGTCCTTCAGCAAACCGCCGTCTGAGCGATAACACCGGGCAAAATACGCACACGCAATATTACCACGCGATGCGCCATCGTCATATTTCAGCCTCATTTATTATGAATAATATGACATTTCATAACTCTTATATTTGATAACCTTTTTTGATATATTATCAAATAAAACGGGAGCCAAACAATATTAAGCTAGTGGCCACAGATGCCAAATATACACTCTCGCCTCTCTGGAGAGAGCGATTTCAGACTGATAAGCTGCCATTTTCCCACCCTTCATAGGCACCTTACTGTGTGTGCTTCAGCCAGCGTCTCTAGACCTCTAAATCTTTTCAATTACTTATATTATCATAAGGTAATATGCTTATACTTATATACTCAATTTCACATTTTTGCAATAACCGTAAATCACAAAGTCAAAGGGAAAGCACTAAGCCAACCTCTATATCACTTGAATAACCCAGACCCCCACAATAAATCACAGAATACACGCAAGATATTCAAGATGATTTTTCCTTTTTTTCTCGCTTTGCATTAGACTAATGAATAACAATATTCTAAACGCAATGTGCATTTGAGTGTGTGTGGGGCGAGGAGGCTAAAATAAGGGCGCTAACAGCATCATGTAAATGTGCACATTTATATAGCGGTTTACAGTATTTTGCCTGACATTCACGAGTTAGTGAATTAAGTTAGGGGTTAGGCATCTTGCTCAAGGACACTTACAGGTAGGTCAACACTGGGGTTTGAACCCCAGGGTCTTCCAGCTGGAAGCCCAACACCCAGACCACTAGACCATCATGTTAACCAACATGTTAAATGTTTATTACGTGCGGTAAAACGGTTGACGACAAAAAGAAAAAATAAATAAAATAAATAAATATATATATATATATATATATATATATATACTATCACTCAGCAGTCACGCTGGTTTTGCCGATCCACCCTTGTAAACAGCAAGTGAGTGATCTCCCACCCACACAAAAAAAACACAAACTCCGGGGAGCACAATTAAAGAACCCCTCCCCACCATCCCACACACACACACACACACACACACACACACACACGTCCCTGCAGGCGGGCGGGGCAGAGCGGGAACCTGTGTCCGCACATCAAAGGGAACCACTGAGCCGAGGCCCCCCTGCAGCCAATCATATTCCTGCACAAGGTAGGTTGGAGGTGTGACTGCTGGGCCAAGCGCTTTCACATTAGCAGTGTGTGTGTGTGTGTGTGGGAGAGAGTAAGAGAGAGAGCAAGGAAGAGACAGAGAGAGAGAGACAGAGAGAGAGAGAGGGACAGAGAGAGATAGAGGCGTTGGAGGAGTTGAGCTGGTGACCTGCCGAGTGCAGGAACAGGCCCCAGTCAGAGCCAGGAGTCTGTGGTGTTAACAGAGCAGAGCGTGGGCCAGCCGCCACACACACGCTGACTAATAATTACAGTCAGCAGCTCCATGGGCCGTGGTCACGTGCATGCTTGCGCACCCCCATCTGGAGCACACTGCATGTCCATCTGGCCACTGAGGGAGAGGGCTTTAACCACACACACACGCATGCACTTTCATATAGACCGCTGCACTCACATAGCAACCACAGGCGTAAGACACGCAAGTAGCTTACACGCGCACTCACACACACACGCACACACACACACATATACACACCTACATACACACACACACACACACACACACGCGCGCGCGAACACACACACTCACACAAACACGATCACACACGCACACAAACACACGAGCACACACACGCACGCACACACCCACACTGTGTATGGGGCTACAGGGGTAACTGTTTTGGTTTCTGGAAGCTTTTGTGCCGGAGGTGCAGGAGAGAAAAGATATCGCCCAATAAAATGAACTTTTCTTGGTAATAATAAATCTTTCCCTTACTTTCTCGGTTGGCCTATTTTTCTATGGCTGGCCATGTTGTTCCCTTCGGGCTAAGATAGGCCCCAGGCAACTGTTGGGGCCAGACTTAGCCTAAGAGGAAGTTTGACTTGAGAAGTTAGACTTAGTTGGGCTACTGTACATGGAACTGCTATGATTGTCTATACTGCGATAATAATACTGAAACCGGACGGTGAACCATATAGTATGATGAGCGTCGGCGACCACTGACGATGATAACATGTCACTAGTGATTCTGCTACGCTAACCATAGCCTCAGACACATCCAGATGTAGTATGTGTGGGAGTAGTTAAGCCCTGCTGACAGGCTGGAGATGAATGCTGGATATGGCTTTGGCAACTTAATTGTATTTAGTTTCCTTTTTTAGCCTATAGAGTATGTACTTTTTGATGTGCTAGCTTCCACCTGAATGCTGTTTTATACTGTCCTATTCAGTGGCAGTTTGATTTCACTCAGTTTGTTTGGTTTGACGTTTGAAGTCGACGCACACAGACCCACACAGACACACGCATGCCAAAGCCCACACAAAACCTGCTGAGGAACTACATTTGAGAGAAAAAAAAATTCTTAGCTTGTTTTAATGCACTTGTAATCCCAGATGGGTGGGATTTAATGTGCCAGGACATATCAGATAATGTCAAACAACAGTAGTCTCAATTGACTTTTAAATCCTTTCCGCTGGTTAAATCTCCCCTCCAAATCAATGGTATGTTGTGTGTGGTTTGATACCTTCCCTGGCATCAAAGTAGGCTAAAACAAGCTAGAAGAAACAAATGTACTATAGTACACATTTTATCCCCAGATTTACTGTACACTCGCTCTACCTCGCTTTCATAGTCATTCCCTCAAAGAATTGAAACAGAAACACAAACATACACAAATACATGGCCCTAAGCATCAACGCAACACAAACACTTTGCACATGCACACACACACACACAGAAATTATTCAAAAACACTTATCGCAAAATACCTACTCAGAAACAGAAATGAGCCCACCCTCCGAGAAGAGCATTAAACTTCTGAAGCCAGACCTTTCCACTGTGACAAGGCCTCAATTTCAATCAAACACAGCCGCACAGGAAATGTATGAGGGGTAAAAAAAAAACTCCTTTCAAACACGGTAAAAACGTCAAACGCTACTGAATACAGGCTGCCTGTCTGTTGAACTTTGAGGCTCGGCTGTTCCAAACAAGTCACGATGAACCGGCGGCTAATTGTTTAGCGTCGATAAGACATGGATTCAGCCTCTGCGGTTTAGCGTCGATTGCCTCTTTAATTTGGCTGTGGTGTGGACGACTTGTCCTGTGCGTGTTTGATCTAATTCAGTCCGTCTCTTGAGGGTACACTGTGTATTGCATGTGCACGCACACGCACACGCGTGCACACACACACCCACACACACACAGAGTCAGCCAGAATATATGAATGCATGCAGTAAAGATACACACGCACACACACACACACGCACTCACAGTCAGCCAGAGAATTTGAATGCAGTAAACATACACACACACACACACACACACACTTGCGCCCCCTTCCCACAACACACATCCTAATAGAACATGCATTATTCATCATTATTATACTTTTCCTTAGCACCATAAGCTGTTCAATACATCCCTGCCACTGTTCCTTTCCTCTGCAATACATTATTCAGGACAAATCTGTGCTCTTAGCCCTGGAGTATGCAAATCTATATTTTGATTATCATAATCAGCAGAGAGAGAGAGAGAGAGAGAGAGAGAGAGAGAAAGAGAGAGAGAGAGAGAGAGAGAGAGAGAGAGAGAGGGAGTGTGCAGCAGCTCGTCGGGTTAGAGTTTTCCGTGAGCGTGCATGTGTGCGCGCACGTGTGTTATTGCCTCTGCGCCCCTTCTCTGACGGCGAACCCTTCACATCATATTTTTAGCCGAGGGAGCCGAAACGGGAAAAGGCCACTAGAGGCTTAACTCACTGCTGTACATTTAAAGGGCAAATCACCCACACACATGCCACAACGTGCCACCGTCGGGACAAAACGCTCTTCTGGAAGAAATGTGTGTGCGTTTGCGTTGACCGAGCGAGCAACCGTACATGAATGAAAGGGGATGTGAGGAGCCCGTATCTTTGACTGATGGTCTGGTGATGATCTTGTTTTCATATTCGTTTTCTTATTAGGCTGTCGGGGAAATTCGTATGTGAACTCCTCATATAGAAATGTGTAGGATAATCACTTGTAATACAATATACATTTATGTACATTGTATTTTGTGTATTTCATTTGCGCAAGTACGAGCATGTTGGCGCCTGGTGAGAAATAGGAACCCAAAGTTGTGTGTGTGCGTGTGTTTGCGTGCATGCGCGCGCATGTCAGAAAACAGAAAGATGCTGCTGTCTTGGAGGCAATAGAGCGTGCTTATGAATATACAAATTAATACAAAAAATTTGCTCCTGCTACGTGTGTGCATGTGTGTGTGTGTGTGTGTGTATACATGTGTGTGTGTGCGTGTACATGTGCGTGTGTTGTAGCATGCACTGCTCACACATTTGTCTTAGGCTAACCTATGTGTCTTCTCAGGAAGGAGCAGGAAAGGAGACGCTCATGCCATGCCCCCTGACCCCTGACTTCTACTCTCCTGCGCCACCTTCCACCCGTGCGCTCCAAGACCCCTGACCTCCGGTTTCTCCCGGGCCGACCCACCTCCTTGTGAGTTTGGTTTTCCACCGCTATCAATTCAGCTGAATCCCTTCTATTCCATCTTATTTGAAATGTAGAAGTAAAGTGCTCAATTTGTAAACAGACCTTTGACCTCATGTGTACATATATTAATGAATAGGCCTATGCTGTAACTGACAAAGTAAACATATTTATATCACCTTAACAACAGGAGACATCTCATTTAATAAATGTAACACCATGAGCTCAGCAGGAGCGGAATATTGTCCAGAGAATCGGAACAGCTGGGTCGGTATCACAATCGCTTTACCGTACTATGGTGACGAAAAGAGAGCTGAGTCAGAAGGCAAACCGCTCGATCTATCGGGTGATTTTCGTTCAAACCCTCACTATGGTCATGAAGGTTTGGTTATGACCGTTAATGTGGCTTGGAAAATGGATGTTTGGGGTCCTCTGCTTGAGATGCTGCCCCCACGACCAGACCACGGATAAGAGGTTGATGATGGATGTATGGATGGATAGATGGATGGATGGATGGATGGATGGATGGACCATGAACACATTCCTTTGTACAATCTGTATTTATTCCAGGCACCTTCTTTTCTTACTTTAAATTAACTTAGAGTACAGGATTAAATGATGGAGAAACCTTTGAATGAGAAGGGCAATTTCAAGGCGGCTCTCTTGATAAGATAGCCTGGTTTAAACTGTCCTGACACCAATTATGTGCCAGTGTTTGAGAAATCATCCACACCGGGTCTGATTGTGAAGGAACTGTGGCCCGTTCACCAATTACTTTGATTGACAACTGCTGTCGCTATGACTAACACCTTTGAATGGAGAGTATCCAGACAGAGACACTGGTTCGCAGAGTGGGTAGAAAGCAGGTTATTGATGAGACCAATACTATTTATGCAACTACTGCATTTGTGAATATGCATACACCAAATATTGATACAGTATGCAGGTTGCCTTCAGCAGCAAAACACTGATGATGATGATGATGATGATGATGATGATGACGATGATTATCATTCAATCCTGGCGGTGTGCTCCTCTCTCTGGTGGTGGCCCTCTGGTCTCTTGTCAAGCCCTCTGCTCCCTGACAGGCAAGCTCCCGCAGGGCCAGGAGGTGCAGTGGAGCGGTCTTGGCCAGCAGGCCGGGCCAGGTCGCGGCTCACAGGCCTCCGCTAAATATTAGCTTCAGGTCGCTGTCACTGAGCTCACTGAGCTATGCATAGTCGTGAGTGCACGCTCCTTTCACTTCACACCATCACTGTCGCAAGGGCTCAATTATCCCAAGCCCCGCCCCCTTTTCGCCCTGTCCTCCAATAACAGTTGAGCAAGTTTGTAATCCGACAGAAACTCAGTCAACTGTCTGCCTGTTATATACTATGCAGATTTGTAACCTAGTTACAGTAACTATAGGTAGGACAGGTAAAAGGGTCACGGCTTGCGATCGGTCAATTTAAAGCCAATAACCCACATCTCATAAACTACGTTGGCTAACCCTACAGGAACGGTTTGTGATAACACTTTATACTAAACACTAAATTTACCGTACTTAGGTAGAGGGCGAGGTTGAGGTTATCTACATTGCAGGGATTATCTGCAAAGGTCATCATTTTGTCCGCGGTTTATAAGAGCGTGGAGTTCTGCACTAAACCATTCTCACACATCGAAACCCGACTCTTTGAATTCACCGGCTTTAACAGATTTGTTTGGCATTATTCGCCGATGAAATGGCCCGCCACATAGGAAGGGAGAATTTCGGTGGGTAAAGCAGAGAATGGCAACCCCCGTCTTGCCTTTGAATTGCATCTGTCATCGACTTTACGGTTTCCCCTCTCCTCCTCATGTTTCCTTATTCACTTCGTCGTGTGTGACCTGGCACCCAGTCGGCAAAGAGGCCCGTTTGAATGCGGCCCCTGTGGGCTTTTCCGCAATAAAAATGGTATTTAACCACACTCTCCCGGCACCATCGCGTCGTCCCGCTTTTATTATTTTTGCCTCTGTGTGCACCGGATCTTCCTTCTCTGTGAACACCCCCCCCCCCCACACACACACACACACACACACCTTCACAATGCCTTGTCACTCTCTCAGTCTCTCCAGGACCACGTCAGGGCGGGATGGGTTTGCAAGGTCAGCGTTTAAACGTGTGATCCCTCTCCCCCCCTCTCTCTCTCTCTCTCCTCCCCTTTCTAATCTCTTTTTGGACTCACACGTACCTCACCTTTTGCTAGTTGTAAGCCATTAACCTTTCCAAGCGTATTCCCGTTCCATTAGTGCTGCCCTTACAGTACACATGCATATATACACACACACACACACACAAAACACACTTCAAACCACTCCTTGTTTCTTTGCTAACATCGCTCCACTGAGAACTGCTGAAGTATTTTCTCTCACCTCACAAATTTGTTTACTCCCTGTCTCTCCCAATTATCATCGCCCTATTTCACCATCTATCTCCATCTACAACCTTCTATCAAACACCCCCTTCTCTCCTCGCCCTTCCCCAATCTTGCTTTCACCCTTCGTTTTCCCGCCATTCTCCGAGCCAGACTCTAATTGCTCTCTCACCCCCGCTGAGCTCGGACCCGGAGGCTAAATGGCTCTTCCAGGAAGCGCGATTCAGAATGCCCCTTTTGCTCTGAGATGTTTTTTTGTATTTATAAATGAATATATTATTGATGTCTTGCCAGTCAGAGAGTGGGAGAAGGCGTGTCTGTGTTTGTCACTTCTATTTCCGGTATTTATGCTGTTCAAAACACAACTATAGACCTTTCTTAGAGTGTGGGTGCGGTGCGTGTGCCTATATTAGAGCGTATATAAATATTGGCACAGTGAACATATTTGCCTCTAATATATATATATGTGAATGTACCGTATATATTCTACAGTGTGTGGACATTCATAGACTTTAACTAAAATATGAGCCTCCGTTTAAGTCAGGAAATAGGTTTTGGAGTTATGCGCTTAGACCCAGTGAAGAGTTTATGAATTTATGCAAAGACACACACAGACCATACCATTGCACACATTTGCGCCCACGGGCATTCGACAGATGCAGGGTCGTTGTTATCAATAGCAGAGCGGTCGATAGCAGATTTTATTTATATATCTATATCTTTCCTTCAGGCTGCAATTTTTCAAGTGAAATTTTGCAGAACAATTTTCAGCAGCTATAGCTAATGAACATTCCTCATAATATCAATGCTTATTCTCAACACATACTACTTGGAGAATTGTGCACTCCGCACTGTCAAGAACTCAAACTATCTACATTAAAGAGAGACAAAAATGTTAAACTGAATCTTGATGCTGCGTGCCAGCAGGGTAAAGCACAGAAAGGTAAGACAACATTAACATGGATTGTGTAACAGCTGTGTTTTACTGCATATGAATTATGTATGTTTATGCTGATGTTGATGATATTATGCCACAGGCTCCTGAAATCTAGCCCGGGCCTGTTTCCTGTTGCGCCCGCAGATTACATATGCATGTTTGCTAACTAGCTAGGTAGGTCGACGGTGCGCTGAACCGGGGAAAGATGGAAGACGCTGGAATCTCTTGCAGAAGAGGAAGCGAATGTGTCATGTTGTCTCTCCGCCTGAGGTGTTGAGGAGTTTGCATTTCAAGAAAAGGAAAGAGAAGAGTGGAGGGAGAAGCTAATCAGAAAGTCTTCTTCTTTTATTAATCCCAGCTCTGCTGAGAAGCCTTTTCTCCCCAAGTATAAAAAAAAATAAATAAATAAATACATATCTGTGTTTCTTTCACACTGCCTCTGCAATCATTTGAAACCCCATTATAGCAGATGTGACAGCATCAATTAAATTCACAATTATCATGGGGCGGAGAAACTGTGGCGTGAGAAAATAGCAACATGCCGCCATCATCTGTATGTGTGCGCGTGTGTGTGTGCGTGTTGGTGCGTGTGTGTGTGTGTGCGTGTGTGTGCGTGTGTTTGACTGCATGTGTTTGTTGTCAGTCAAAGAGCAACCATTACGGAAACAATTTCTCGGTCATTTTGTCAACAATGGTGAAGCTTTCACTAACAAAAAACCCCCCAACAACACAATGCCTCTGTGATCTGTGACGTTGTAAAGACATTTCCCAGGCTGCTCCGGCGAAGACAAATTGACAGCTGTGGACTCGTATAATGTGTATTTAGGCTTTAATACCGAAAAGAGGTTTATGAAGCAGAGAATGCCACTGGGTACTGTCCCTGGGTTCAGAAAGCCAGCCTGTGATTCATTCCCAGCAGAGCACTTCACAAAGATTACAAACTTGGACCTCATCTCTAGTTTTTGTTGAAGCTGTCCAAGACTATATGAAGAATATTATATGAATCGTTTTGGTCTTCTTGGACTACGCCGGGTTCCGCTGCTCTGAGCCGCATTATTCCTTCAAGCGCTCCGTCAAAGCTTTCTCTATTAAATCGCAAACATTTCCCTGATAGAAAAAGGCAAGGGACCATGTCATCATTGATCCCGCCGTCTATATCGCCAGGAGAGATTAAAAATGCATAAGAGCATTAAGATGTAGGCTATAAGAGCATTATTTGCACGCGTGTGCACGCACATGTGTGTATGTGTGCTTGTTTGTGTGTGAGCACGGGGGGTGTTTGTGTTGTGTTACCACCAAACGTGGAGGGGTGCTAATCACACACACACACACACACACACACACACACACACACACACACACACACACACACCAACCCCAAGCAGTGCACACAGTGGCCACAATAGTGTTCTGGGAGTGTCAGGACTGCCATGTAGGCTGGATGTGTGTGTGTGTGTGTGTGTGGTCTGGCATCGTTCCCTCCTCAAGGGCTATATAATGCACTGGCATAAATACCTGCTCGACACAGCAGATTGGCACTAATGGCTTTACACGCCATGCCATCTGTACCCTGGACTCAGGGCCCTGCTGCATCTTCTCCACAGCCGCTCAGTAATTCATGGTGCCCGACCCGGGCCGCAATCCATCATTGGCGCGCGGGCAAAAAAAAGACCCAGAAAAAAAAAAAAAAAAAAAGAAACAGCCAAATTTAATGTTGGCTAATCATTGGAGCGCGCAAGGAGGCCGTCCTGAGTACAAAGACAATGTACTGCCTGTCCCCCGAACAGCTGGATATATTATTAGAGATTATTAGACACTGTCAATCGATTTTGCACTGAAGTCCAGCAAAATAGTTAATGTCAAATGAGAGGCACCTCCGACTCAGTTGGGGCTCTCCAACCAGGTGTCACTCTACTCCCTCAATGCCCCCCCCCCCCCCCAAACCTTCGTCTAACTATGTAGCAGCCACACAGATTATTATTATTATTCATTTGCTCAGCAAACTGGCAACACAGGCCTTTTAATGACCCCATCTAGCACAGCTGGGTACTGCAATGTGAGCGCAGCCCATTCTGAACCCAGTCGCGGTGACCTTCCCCACCCCCACCCCCCTGCAATTCTCACTTTGTGAAGGAGGCGCGGCGCGGCCGGAGAGATGCGAGACAGACAGACAGACCCAGTCGATGAATATCATGAATTACGAGGGCAGGGCAATCGTTCTACGGCCATCGGCGTGTTGTGTTGAAGGGGAAACCTGGATATAAATCGTGGCGTGCGCGTTGTAAATCCGTCCAGCTAAAATAGCATTGGTTGGACCTTGCGGACCCCTTGGCCATGAGTGAGCAGAAGGAAGGTCTCTGACCCGCAGTGAAATTAGGTAACACTTTGACTACTGTCGCTTTCTGCCTTGGGGCGAGGATCAATTGCACAATGAAAAGCTAAAGCCATTAATTCTTCTGGAGATGTCAATTCCCATTGGTGGGAGTGGATTGCTAGCTCTCATGCCTAGGCCCCTTGGGATGCAGGGATCTGAGGGCTTTTGCTGCGCCTCAGCACACCATGGATTCATCAAGGCTTTTATGGGCAAACTGGAAGGCCTTGTTGCGCATTAGAGCAATGTAAATCAATTCCACTTGATGATATGACAATGAAAAATGTAACCTGAGGGGTAAAATAACAGTTACTTGATGGGAATAACCTCTAGGACAAGGTCCAGAGGTGAAACGTACACTCCCAGAACCCCAAATTCCAACCCCAGTTCATTGTTTGCTTGAAACACAAATGGCGAAACTTGTGAGGATGTTGTGTGCACGAGAACTATAAAGGGAAGAGGAGAGAGTAGTGCCACTCAGTATGAAGCCTTGCAGCTTCAAAACAATACATCATGTTAATCCAGACACAAATCAAGCACTGTCTCTTTAAGACAAGTCAAAACACATGCAAGACGATCTCAAACAGTTAAAAGGTACAGTACAGATAATGGGAAAAACATTGGATAAACAATATGGCATGTTCATGACCTTACCCGGCCGATGAGGACTGGTTCAGGCCCGGCGTACTCCTCGATCACAAAGAACTGGTTCCAGATCCAGCTCCTTCTGCTGCGAGAGCGCGGTCCCCGGCGTTCCGCGCGGCGTGCCGCTTCAGCTTTGTCCTCAGACTCCGCCTCTTCAAACACGAGGCCCCTCCCACTCGCCGACTGGGTCCGAACCACCTCCGCCCCGCCGTTTACCGCCTCACCCCCTTCCAATTCCGGGTCGGGCCGAAGCTTCAACACGTGGCTGCCGTTAATGTGCAGCGTCTCTTCATCAGCCGGGAGGTGAATTGTGCTGAGCTCGGTTTGTGCAGCGCGAGCCGCCTCTGCTGGTTGGTCTCCATGGGAACCTCCCGCCCGACTCTCAGCTCGTGCTCTCAGGGGCTGCAGAGTCAGCACAGACGGAGGGGAATCGTTTGTTTGAGAGGGCCTGCACGGCGGGAGATGTTTTGTCGCCGTTATCGGAGGCGCTGTTTGACTAATCTCCGCGTCCTTCTCGGGACCGAGACTGACCTCATTCTGAGGCGTTGTTGGTGAGTGGATGAGGTGCTTGCCCTTGGAGCTGTCGCCTTTATCAAAACTATGCATCTCTACGCTGTCTTTCCGCATGCTGAAGGTTGACGTGACGTCACTGAAAGGGTCTTGACGAGCGTAAACGCTGTGATCAGGATTAAGGTCCGTATTAGTGACTATCGGGCTAATGTAAGGAAACACAGTTTGATTATCCAGTCCGGAATGATTTTGAGTGACAGCTACTTCTTGTCTCTGGGCTTTCAGAGACTCAGTCTGGCTGTTATTAACGTCAATCAAATCTCTCTTCCTGCTCCGACTACCCTTGCTCTGAAAAGTCATACTAGAAATACTCTGCATTTGTGAGTTGACAATTCTGACAAGGTTCTCCTTTGACAGCAACTTCAGAACCCCGTAACTCCCTGTTAGATTTAACTTCCGGCTCAAATCCCCCACTCCCTTTGCTGGCACACCTGTGGCGTGAACACTCACATCAGGCCTAATCCTGGCTCTAGAAACCGATTTGAATCTTGTTTTGTTGGACTGTAGATCTGGTTTGTGGCGAGTTAAGATCCCTTTATCTACCCTCCCTATTTTAGTGGTGGTCTCAACATTACTTGTATTGTTCTTAACCTTTTTATTGTCCTGATTGAACTCATTATTGGGCAAATTGTGTTGAGTCACTTCATGTTTATTGACAGAATCAACCTCATGCTTAGGCTTTGAAGCTGACCGCTCCTTGCTAGCTGTAACAGCATGACTCTGCAGACTTTTTGAGTGAGCAAGAGATTCCCCACCCTCACCCTCTTGGTCACTACTGATCACGTTCCTGAGCGTCACGACCGGCATCGGGTTGAATTCGTTTTCCTTGCGTGACTCCGCCATCCTGTTCTCGGTGACCTTGGTAGCGTGAGGTCCAGCCACGCCTCTTCGTCTTTCGTTATTATTGGCCGAGGCACTTCCTTCCGTGCCTCGGAACCCCTCCCACAGGCAAAGAGACACCAATAGGACCAGGATCCTGGCCATCATCTTGCGTTGTCGTGAGTGATGCGTCCTAATTGGAGCGAAGGTGTCTGGAAGGCGGGGCTTGTTTTCCAGCTGACTTCATTCTCTCGTCTGAGTTTCCTTCTTCTTCCACGCCCTCTCGCTCCCTACTTTTTGTGCCCTTCACACAAAAGCCGGGAAGGCAAGAGTACTCAGTTGTGCTCTCTCTTATGTCTTCTATCGTTCCGAATCTCTCCCGTTTTCCTCCCTCTTTCTCTTGCCAAGAGTCTCATCCAGTTTCCCACGGAGGGCTGAACACCCTAAGAGAAAAGATAACGATAATTAAGTTAAAACTTTAATCATCACGCGGTGTTAATTAAAAGTGGAGCGGCGTACGCAGGTAGCGCTCTCAGACGAAGAGGCAGGGCAGACATTTAACCAGAGCAGCAATCACATTTGTAGAAGCACAGAGGAGCCTTTTAAAGCCCGGAACACACATCCATTCATATGCCATCAGTGACCCCCGCGTTGCATTTATTAGATACTGAGTCATGATTAAGTTATGATAATGCTATTCCGCACTGAAAGGAAGGTTAGCAGTACATTTTAAAATGTCCCCAGCCTTTAATGAGGTTGATCGGGTCTTTGTCTGGATTTAATGACAGAACTGTGCCATATAACACACGTCGTCTGATTACTATGATGTGTGATAATTAGCCATGTTTAATATTGCACTTTGAACAGCCAATTATAAAGTCAATACAGATTTAGGCCCCAGGTGGAGATGATACATTTTGTTGTGCAAGGTGCCTTGAGCAATTTAAAACGGGACGACATCGCAATCTTACTTTCAGCATGTATCTCATGCACTTTAACTCTCAGCTGAATATCCAAGTCTAATAAAAATGTCAAATGCCAATCAGTGTGCCTGTTTGCAATATAAGCACAGTATTGAGATGTGTTTTTTCTACCATGCTTACACATCAGTACCATATATGACAGAAGAGTAAGACACCAATTTGTAGTGCAATAAATATTCTCGTGAAAATAAAATGTTCCAAGCTCCCCAGGCATACATTAATTATAGGAGTAGAGTGTAATACCTGCCTACTGCAAGGCAGAGAGCAGTACACTCAATATGCACTCAAAGGAATTGTGCACGTCTTTGTGTTTTCGTCCATTCGTCCATTCATATTTTGCACTGTTTCATTTAATGTTATGATGATTAGAGGCAATCATAGACATTTAACACTATCGCTTTTAAAAGAGCCATGTTGTCAATTTCTTCAACCTGAACCTCATTTTTTAATTTCTCCTAACTGTAATCTAGTCAAACAATCTCTGCTGTCGGCACAACATAGATTACACTTACTCGTCCGAAACATGTCCCTTTTGAAGTCTGAAACACTAGAGCTGTACAAAAACACAATTTTCTTCTTTTGGTGATTCCCCCGTAATCCGCTTCCATCTTTTTCAATTCACACATGCGCTTTCACATCCCAGCACAATGTAACCGTGTACCGTAATGGAACACATGCATTCACTGACACACTCCAACACTGTGTCACTGTGTCTCCAACACAAGAAAATACCAAAAATATATTGTCTAAGTATTTCAGAGACCATTAAAGTAATGGTCTCGATACTCAATACTCGATTTGACAGCCGAGATCACCAGCAATTGACACAATTTGGAGAAATGGGAACATGAGCTCCAGATCAAAATTCCCCCATGAAACCTAGTCTAGGGACTGAAAGCTATTTGTCACACACAAAAAAAAAAAAAAAAAACAATTGGTACTGGATTTGAATGTACGGCGTAACTCGGTGGTGTGGGTTAAGCAGGGTGTGTCGTGTGGTGTCCTGCTCAGCGCTGTGCGATGTTGTCTGGATGACAATTCAGCAGACAGAGCCTGTCAGAACATTTAGTGGGCCATGACTGAAGCCTAGACTAGTCCTCATGGAATACGCACGCATGCTCCCTCTGCCTGAACGCTTGTTCCTTTGGCAGAGAGAGAGAGAGGGAGGGGGAGAGAGAGAGGGAGAGAGAGAGAGGAAGAGAGAGAGAGAGAGCGAGCATGAGAGAGAGGGAGAGAGAGATAGATAGAGAGGGAGAGAGGGAGGGAGAGAGAGGGAGAGAGAGTGAGGGAGAGAGAGGGAGGGACAGAGAGAGAAACCCTCTCACCATTCTTCTCATCCCACCTCTCCCACTCACCACCTGTCTCTGTTCATTCTCCGTTTCCCTTAATCTCCCTCCATCTCTTTGTCTACTGGCTATTGTTTCAGCGCTCCGTCCCTTCACGACGCCACCCTCCCCCTCCACCCACTCCCTTTGCGATCCCTCATCTCCTGTCAGTCATGACGCTGTCATAGTGCACACACACACACACACACACACACACACACTCTGGCGCTTCAATCAATCAGCACGACTCCTCGTTTGGCCTTGCAGCACACGAAGTGACAGGTGTCTCGCTATAGCGACAGGCTGAGCTTGTATAATTGTATGTATAAATCTAGACATCACATCAAAGACGACACTGGCTAGGGCATATCAAGTGCATACCAAATAGGTATGTACTTTTACAGGATCGGGCACACCGAATCCAAATGTGAGATTCTACAGTACATGGAATTGTACGTAGACTTGAGATGAAAGTGGCTGTTTTCTGTCAGTGATATTTAGTAAAAAGCCTGACTGAATGGCTTTCTAAGCGCAATAGTAACCCGTACTTGCATTTCAAGGTTAAATATTCTGCTTGGTTAGGCTGGTAAAGCTGTCCTGATTTTGAGTCCATGGCAACTCTCCAATCAAAGCCATTTGTCATCGCGGTGGTGTGCCAGTAGTTGTCAATCACGCCATTAGCGGGTGATTGGACCACCTCCAACCAATCAGACGACTCACGTTTGATGGAGACTTTTAAAGGACAGGCGCTAGCAGATGATCTGACCACCTTCAGGCTTCACCCAATCAGAACAGGGAGGATTTTCCAAACACCTAATCGCTGCACCTGATTGGGACGGTGGCTCTCTGCCCGACGGACAAACGATTTACATTTGCGAGAACGGTACAGATAGCAATGCACATCATAAAGGCAGATGTCTCTTCTGAATCTGCTCCCATACTATTCACCCCTGTTTCCATGCAATGTGTTTCCACCACTGACCTATGGCTTCGACAAGATTACTTCTATTTTATTCCTGTAAAATATCTCGCAGGTCTGCAACACTGCAACCACAGATGTGAGTTGAGATATAGTGAAAGCCAGTGGAGGTTAATAAAAAAGAAATGTTTAAAGCAACCAAACAGCATATTTCACCCCTAATGTCAGCGTGTGGACTTATTTATCTAAGAAAGCTGTGCTGTCACAAGCATTATCTCCATTTAAAGATCCGTTTTACTACGGAATGGTATGGAGTGAGGTCTTGTTATTGCTACACATAAAGTGTGATTAGGGTGGATTCACGGACAATGCGCCGCTCTCCTTGAGGAACATATCAGCTGGGAATGTGATGGCCAGGCGTTTGTTGCCATGGGCACCTTGTTAACAAGCAGGGGACAGGTGGCAGGAAGCAGAGTAAAGATGGCGACTCTGCAGTTGAAGAGAACAGGATTATTAGAGGAGCGTCTTGCGGTGTGTGATGTTCTGCCATTGTAAACTCACCAAAACCAACGGGTTAGACACAGCGCATGCAAATAATATTAGGACAATAACAATACGCTATTACACATGGTCTAGCGCTCTTCATCTGCAAGTAGACATAATTGGGTGCTTCACTTTAAAGCTCAGAAACTCTCATGTTGTCTCATTATGGTGTTGTATTGTATCATATTATGCGCCACACTTTTTTTATACAGATTTTTTTGTTTTGTTTTTTAGCATGGTAGCATCAGTGAGTGCACTGTGAGATTTCACCCCTGGTCCATGCATATGGTGTGGTAGGCTCCACTACAACAAATGATTACGACTGGGTGCCACACTTTAGTAGCTCAAGGGAGCTCTCGCTGGCTAATTAGAGTTGTATATAATGTATAGCCGAGGTATTGTCAAACAGTGGGAGACCTCATCATCCCCAGTTTCATTTGGCGATACGTACCGCACGCCCCGAGGACGCAGCGAGTTTCTCAGTGAACTGATTAATTGGGGGCATAAATACCTTAATTAATTTTTCCTCTTTCCTTGGGCCGCCCTGTACCCACACGATCTGTTGGGTTCGTTAGCATTAGGGGCAGATTCTCAGCGTTGCTCGCGAAGAGCTGTGGTGCAGTGAAGGCTGTCGTCAACTTAACGAGACTGAACGTTTTAATTACGATTCACCCCCCTGCATGCTGTCTATCTCTCTTCACTCTCAACGGTCCTTCTCTCGCCCGGGCGAACAGGAGAAAGTGTCGGCACACCGACCCACGCACACCCACAGCGACTCTCTGGCAACAAGCGAACACAACATCACTGTACTTCAAACCCCGTCGACAGACATTTATTGATGTAATATCACTCACGCACACACAAATACACACACACACGCACACACACATGCACGGACACCCACAGCCCTTCCCCACATATACCAGTGTACAAATAAAGTCATGCATATGCACACAAATATTAAACAAAAAAACAACTACCCCAAAAATGCCCACGCCTGTAACAAAAATCTCTTCACAGCACTTGTCTCTTTGCTGGCAAGAAAAATAAAAGGCGCTCTTGGGACTTCCTCTCTGGACCCAGAAAAGAAGAGAAGTCACAAACAGAAGAAAAGGAGAACTTTCTCTCAACAGGAGGGCACAGATAAAAAAAAAACATTAATGAAATAAAAATAAATAAAAAGACCCAAAAGAATGATGCATTGAAAAACAGAGGATTCCAGTAAGAGACGAGAAGCGGGAAGGAATGTAAAGTGGGTGGCTGTGAATTGGTGTGTGTGTGTATGCGTATGCGTGTGTGTGCGTGTGCGAGCGCGCGCGTGTGTCTTGTGTTGCGGCGGCTTTGAATGGCCTTTTCCTGGAAGACCAACATAGATTTCTTTTGAGTGCAAAGCACCATAAAAGCCACCGCAGCCTCCCCTTGAACCTATCATGATAAAAGCAGGCCTGTCACTGTGTAGGTTGGTAAAAAAAACAGGGCAGTGTCTAAGATGAATCCGACCCTAGAAATGTTTGAATTTGGTATCCTCACACATCCCGCTCATATCCACAGCCTTGTCACTACCCCAGACTTACTGAAACACCGGCAGCAGCTTGCTAATCTCCCGGGTGGATGTTAACACCACCAGCCTACAGACATCAGGCTACCCTCTGAGGGTCCCAAGGACTAGGAGGAAAAACAATAGCTGGGAAAATATCACCCCCCGAGGCACAAACAACAGCAAATTAGAATAAAATCTAAAGCATTAGGGGTAAGAAATGAGGTGGCTATAGGGACAATTCAATAACAACGTCATGAGCGAAGAAGTATCCCCAAATCATTTTATGTTTCGGTATCGTACACGCTGTGAAATGTGGGTCAATCCGCTTAAGAGTGTTTTTTATTTTTTGCACACTGGTGAGATTAAGGATGGGGGAAAAAAGATTCACTGTTAACACCAACGGCGTTACCGTGGAGGCTTTGTATTTCGCCCGGGCTCTCGAATAAATCGGGGCAAACAGTCTCAGGCTCAAAGCACAATTCGTCCGACGAAGGCATAGAGACAGAGGCAGGAACAATGCTGCTTGATAACGGCCAAACCTTAACCTATTCAGCCAATCGGGGTTAGATGCAATCTGACAGTTGTGGGTAAAAAAAGCTTTTTAAATCAAATTTTGTTACAAAGTAGTCACCAAACATTTTCAGCAGTTTTTATGTCCCGGTGACCATTGCAAGTGCAGTTATGGCCTACCTGCGAACTTTGGTTTAGCGTTGCGTGTGGCCCCTACTAAACATACTTCTTCCTTCTGCCCCATCCCAGGTTCTGGAGTGTAGATAAACCCGCAGAGAGGTGAAGTAAATCCTCCATGGACCCACCGCAGAGAACCGTAGTGCCACAAGAGCGATGCAACTTGGGCCGTGGCAGAAACAGCATTTCACTGCCTGTATTTTAAGTCCCAGGGCCAATGTTGCAATACTTCTCAATCTAATTCGTCTGTCCCTATAAAATAAGTGCTCGCTAAGAGAGCAGAGAAACACGGGTCCCTGAAAGCCCTGTCCACTGCAAGGCCTGTGATTTACTGCAGAGTCATTCTTCAGATCAGCATTCCTGCCCCTAGAGGCGTTCAATAATTCATACCCGGAGAGCTGATATCTGTGGTTACGCAGCATGCATATAAGAATAGTGTATACGTTCATGCTAAGACGCGCAGACGCGGATCACGTTACAGTCGACTTGGCAGCAATACAATAACGGATTTTGAAGCGAACGCACAAATGCATAGCCTCTTTTTCTTGGGGGGGGGGGGGGGGGGGG
>JAODTR010023402.1:0-23803 GCA_025399935.1 Amblyopsis rosae
ATGCAGTTTTTTTAGATAATAGAGACAGTATCGCACAACATAATATTGCGATACTCAGCTGTATTGATATTAACACCCCTACTAAAGCCACCTCCAACAGGCCAACATCCCATTGATGTGTCCTTTTCGATTTGCTTCATTCTACACTAGGGTTGATCGATGTCTACATTAATACCAACGTGATGGGCGATGACATCGTATATCGGCACAACCCTACTGCACTGTAGGACGCATAATAGTGGTCTATTTTGGTACAGTCACAGAGACGTCACGGTGTACTTGTACTTTACACCAAGAAGATAAATAACTCGATGCAAGGCATCCGCTCCACATACTTTACTGTTCTATTAATATTCTGCTATCAATGTTACAAAGAAATAGAAAAGAAAACCACCTGATAACACATTTCCCATTCACAGCTCAGATTGGTCCTCACCTAATGGGAGCTTGCTGGCAGCATCTGGCCCCTTGCTCTTCTTCTTCCGCTTGCCAACTCTGGTAGGGATTGGGGGCTCATACTTCTTCTTCTTGTCCTATAGCATCATCATGACTTGTGTCCGTTAACAGGCCATTTGCATATAATTCATCGGATATCAGTTTATCCGTAGGTTCAATCATAAACCATTTACATATAAAATAACTCAATATACATTAACTTGTATATTGAGTACTACTATACTAACATGCAAGGGCAGATATACTCTACTAACAAACAAATTGCATGAATGTAAAGAAAAAAAAAACATAACACATTTGCAGTCGCAATATCTGTCCAAAGTTCTAATAAAAAAATGTATAGTAAACACTGTAATGTATTAAATAACAAACATGCACAGTTTTGACACGAGTTATCATCGTTCTCACCTTGTCATCTTTCTTGCCCCCGCCTGGACCGTGGCCACCACTCTGGCTTTGACCCTAGTAAACACATACTGGTAGTGAATACTGGACAATAACTAAAAACACAGTGAGTAAATTTAACGTTACATTACTTCCCCGGCGTTTAGTTGACTGTGTTATCTGAAGCTGCATACAGCACCGTAGCTAGCTATCTTTAAGTTACACTAGAGTAGCATACATTGTGTGAATGACAATTCTACGCCACATTGACAACAATATCTACTTAGACATATTACATTAAAAACATAAAATATTAACATCATTATGACTCATTGAACCAAACAATGTAGCATACATATTGCTGAGACACCGTTAGCTAACAGCCAGTTAGCCAGCTGCACAATACTCTACGTTAAATTGGAATATAAATCGGACCCTAAGACACCACAAACAAATAGGTTTATAAAACACTATGAACTATAATGTTTCAGAGCAGTGTTTATTGCGCTTTTAGCAAAAAACGAATTTTTAGAGTACAACATTTGAGCCGAAAAGAAAAGTGCTTGCTCACTTACCATCGTTACTGTCTCTTGAAAATGACGTCAAAGTCTACGGGTCCGTCTGTAGGACCTACTATACGAAGCAAGTACGCTACTCGCATGAAAAGTACACAATTTAATTTTCGATGCTGAACATCACTGATGAACAGATGAACACAAGCAGTTGTAGGAACAGAGTACGGTATCCAAAATTATGTTTAGTTCACAGTAATGCAGACCCCGTCTAATTGGATTACAGGACACTTTAGTGTATTTGTTACAAGTTACTGTAATATTTTTTACTTATTTCAGTAACTAGTAGTGTAACTAAGTACTATTTCCTGAACAGCAATAATATTACTAATCCAAGAAATGCTGCATTACTGGGTTACAAGAACAATATTTCTGGTCCTAGCAAACTTAGGGTAGGCTAATTGAACCAACTTGTTTTTTTTTTACTTTGGCTGATTGTTGATTCCAAAGGTTTTATTGTTCCAATAAAGAGAATTCAATTCTAAAATGAACTGGGTACACATGTTGTCATTTTTCAGAGGAGGGGAGAGACAGGGTAGTTATTGTGAAAGTAATATAGTAATGTAACTAGTAACGTAACTAATTACTATTAATACCCAGTAATAAGTAATATCATTACTTTTTGAAGGAATACTAGTAACTAGTATTACTTATTACAATTCCTGAGTAACTTGCCCAATATCTGCTTGTTACTTGGTCGATAGTAGGCTAGGTGACTTTGTGTTCCTATTACGAGGTCAGGCGTTCTCATACCGTAGTTAGGCTATGTTAATGTGTGACACTAGTGATAATGGGGAATGATCATGCAAAGCGGTTTATACAAAAGGCTACACCTACACAATTGAGGACTGCCTCTGCTTATTTAATTGTATTTATGTGCAGATATTGCTTGCCATGTAAAATCAAGAGGTTTGACATTTAATGTAACCTTTTAAATTGGTATTTTGCTACTCACAAGAAGCACATTAATGTACATTTTTTTTAATTGAAACATAGTCAGTGATAACACATACCTAGCTTAATTACCATTAGCATATAAACTGCCAGCCATGTCAATGTAATATCAGTGTATTTAATTTTGTAGCCTATACGGAGTCTAACTGTAGCATACATATGTCTGCAGTCTGCAGTTATACTGCATCAACCAAGACTCATTGTTTGACTGAAGCTTTTTGAGTATGCTACTCTTTTTCTCTCTCTTTAGATCTCCCTCTCTTCTCTTCTAGTTGCTATTTATACACTGGTATGGTAACAGTATTCATATGTTCCAATACAATGTGTGTGTGTGTGTGTGTGTGTTGTATGCTCAGTCCCATTTGGCTAAGGAGTACATTTATCCAACAACATGTCTGTATGCTAGACTTTCGATATTAAAACTGTTATTGTATTGCTGTATTTCTTCCTTTCATTACCGTTCTTATAGAACACGCGCACTTAACTGTTATGATGTGTGATTTCTTTGTTTTGTCTCTTTTGTAAGATGAGGCAGAGAGGAAGGATCAGGGCCTAGACGTATACCTTTCAGGTAAAACACAGAAACTCAGCCAGGTAGACTTAGATTTATTTGGACAGCATCCTCCATACTCTGACGGAGTAGTTCAGTAAATAGGTTCTCCACAGCAGAATGTTTAGCTAGAGCCACATCGATAGTTTGGAATGAATGAATTAAAGCTGAATCCCCTTTTTCAAATATTAATTATCTCTCTCTTTCTCTTTCTCTCTCTCTCTTTTAAAAATACCTATAATCTATATATCTATATCTACGTATCAGTCTTTAGTTTTATTATTCTCCAGAACCACCTGGATTAATCTGCGTCCTTTCTCATTAGCAATTTTCATGTGAAATGGGTAGCAGAGCCATGGAATTAACAGAGTTACGCCAACAGAATTTCGAAATTGTCAACGGCAAAATAGTTCCCGGAAGTGCTTGGTGGGCAGTTTGAATGAATATATACATATACTTCATTTTTTTGGTAATTAGTAGTCAATAAATGCAACAGTTTACATTTAAAATAAAATGTATATGGTACTTTTAGTATTTAGGCTAACTTCCAGAAACTATTTTGAGGCTCCACGATCTGCCATTGTGTGAAAAAACAGTCCATTGGAGTGAACGGAGATAGTATAACTATGTTCTTTCCATGGCTCTGGGTAGGCTATTACAAGACCAAGATGGCCCCCAGTTAGTATTCTGCAACCATTGGAAATCATAGCAAAATAGCATAGCATTTTCCGTACAAAACCCGTCCGTGCTGTCCATGGTGTGTGGCTGTGATTCTTGGATATTACTGTATAATTTGGAGGAAAAGGTTCTTGTTGCTCTGATGCCTATTAGCCCAACTCACAACCACACACAGCTAATTTGTAAGAACAGCCGAGCAAGCGGCAGTCTCACCCTGTAATTTCGGTATGTTTGGTTTGTCCATTTCCATTGTTACCTTGCGTTTTAAAATGCAAAATGGAGACAACTGAAAAATGTGACAGAAAGACCTCTCAAAAACCTTGCCTAATTTAGCATCACCAACTGCCTTGTATTCACCACTTTAACAGCTTTCCATTAGCGGCTTCATACATCAAAAACCCTGAAGACACTGCCAGCTGTTGAATTTTTTGCAATGCAATCGTTTGTTGAAATATTTTTTTTTAAATCAATTGGTTAGAGAAACACACACACACACACACACAACAAAGCCATTTTAGCATAACTGATTAATAAAAGCAGACATATGTTTTTGTAATGTTAATTTGGTTCAACGCCAGGTAAACAGAAATGTGCATAAGGACACTTCTTGTCTGTAGGTGCTTTAATCCATGATGCCATTTTCTTCCCTTTTTACTAAATCCATTCTGTGTTTTGTATCTTCGTTATAACCGTTATCACTTCTCTGATGACATGGTGAGGCCAAAGGCGCGGCAGCTTCAAAAGCACTTTGATAAACCCGATCACACAGAGGCACGCTGCCTGCGCCAAAGAGAAAGTCTGTCTGGGCCAAGTCACATTGACGAACAGTGCGACTCCGTGCCTTGTGTTGAAAAATGTATAACATTTGAACTATCATAGGAAACAATGGTTTTACTAGCGACGCGTCTTGGTGTGACCGGGGCCATATTATTTTATTTTTTTGTGCATTATACATTGCATTTCCTATAGTGCCATCAAAACCATGTTTCTCTGGTAAGCCAATGAGTTACAATCTCATAAAACGTAAGTTTAAGGTAAATTTTACTGAACATTAAAGGTATGGCAATCAGGCATAGAAAGCGAACTACAGTACTACTCTAAATCTACTCTGCGAAATAATTTTGTCTGTTGAGCCAGAGCAATGTCTCTTTTACTTCTAATGAGTTCTCTGAGGGGTTTTATTTGGCATAATGAACAAATGTGTGTAGGAGTAGGAGATATATTTGCGATGTAGTGAGGGAATAATAATACTAATCACTCTCATCTGTGTGTTTTATTGCCGGTTCATTTCCAAAAGGCAATGTTCAGAAACGTTCAGCAGGGTAATGGGGTGCCTTATTAGCGTATCATTGACAGTTGTTTTACATATCTGCTTTTTCCTCTTTCAACGGTTTGTAAATGCCACACTATAGCTATGTCGTAGAGATTTGCTTTGTTCATTTCATAATGACCAGACAAACATGACCATGTCCATGTATGCCCCGTGAATCAAATCATTTAGATAAAAGGGTCAGAGTGTATTTCGAAGACCTCGATACGTCTCGTGGGGTTTGGGGCGACACTGCTCAAGTGCGACACGCTGACGTGGGGTTGGTAAACACATCATTACAAGGTCTTTAGGCAGGCTTTTCCGTCGCCATGGAAACTGAATCCTCAATGGAGGGAACATTCCGCCACTTTGGGCCGGATAGCAGATGTTAGACAACCGGCCGCTGTGCAGTGCACCCGTAACTGCGGTGAAAGGATTGCTCTTCTTATACACAGTAGGTATATTACATAGCACACATTGTTGACACACGATCAGCCTGCTGCTTTTCAGCTTTGAGTGATGGTGAAGCTACATTATGTATCCATGTCTTCATTTGTTTAGTTTCATACACAGCACCACAAAGATGTCATTCCCAGCTCATGCAGCGATCAGTCTTACAGCACCTATCATGTCCGTTATTCTATCTGTCCACACTGGTTTCTGCAAGGCGGTTATTCATGATGCCAAGAGCGCCCACCCCTCCCGAGAATCCGTTCTGCCGTGAGCTGGAGCTGGACTGGCGTGGGTGTCCGTTTGCCATCTCCGATAGCTGCTTCTGCATTATGGCTAAGTTCACCTGCGGGAGCACAGAGGGGAACCATGAATCAGAGGGGCATATGTACTGTTTGCTGTTCTCCGTGACTGAAGCTGACACTGAGATATATAGGATATTTGGTTTGCATCATTTACTGTATGCAATACAAAGTTAACAGATAGCTTTTATATCTCTTTTATATTTCCTTAATTGGACTATCAAGACAAAGGTTGAAGAGTTGTTTACGAATTGTAATATCACAAAACTGAAATCACAGACCTTGTGTAGAGAGGTGCTGGCTGGTAAATGACAAGGACATTCAAAATGAAGCCACACACTCTGGAGCTCAGATGCAAGAAAGTTTAATTTACCCTGAGGATGACTGTCAAAACGTTGGTTTCTGTAAATTACACTTTCTTGCATCTGAGCTCCAGAGTGTGCGGCTTCCTTTTGAATTTCCTTGTTTACAAATTGAACCTGATTACAGCACTCATATGTTCTCTATTCCTTTACACAGTAATAACTCATTCATTTAACAAATTATCTTTAAGAAAAACTAGTTGCGTGGACGCTAATATGTAAGCAGGCTCATTCATTAAAGTTGAAGTAAGCGATGCTGTAAAATGAAATTGCTGGTATTTGAACTCAACATCCAAACAAATACACTCTAATAAGCTCCGCCCCCACATTGGAAACACATTGTGTGGTGCAGTCTGCACCATCTTTTTTGTTTTCCTATTCACAGAGCGAGGGCTGTGTAGAAACACCAGATTTATTTTCAGTGCACATCCGGAACTAGCGGAACTTGAAGAGATATTCGCTGAATTAGATTTGATTGGATTAGAATAGTTTACACTGCCTTTAAAACTACAATGGAGTTATGATTAGTTTAGATAAACTTTTATAGGTTTTAAAGAATCTGGTATAAATTACGGAGAATGTATCATATGGAATTTATAGTTATATCGTTGAGAATAAAATCCCAGTTTTTACTATACTAACAAGCAGTTATTAGATTATATATATATAATATTAGATTATTCAGACTGAACAATATATATATATATATATATATATATATAAAATATGTGGAGATTTTACATCTCTCGTGAGGAAATCTTCAAATGAGATGATTGAATACAAATCATCTTACATTCCCAGTGTTCATTTTATAGATAGGATGCACACAGCCAGTAGTGTGGAAGCAAGAACAAAATGAGAATTTAGGCAGCACAGACAGGGGATTCCTAACAATTCAATATTCACTTCAGCAAATACTTAATTTCTGGATGCCTATGCCTCTAGATTAAGTATTAAGCATTGGAACATTCACTTGAGAGCATTTCATATTCACTTGATAACATTTAATATCAACTGACTATGAAATTGATAAGACATTATTGTTCATTTTTATTATTATTTACTACTGTATAGCTCATATTTGAAAACACATCAATAACATGTATTTAACTGTAGTGGATAATTTCCGGCTGTAAAACGTTAAACCGTGACATAACCATAGTTTTATTAAAAGGGAAGACATATAATTCGACCTGCCAGATGTTAGAACTTGCAAATGTCACAACTTTATGCAAGTTGTGACATTTGCACAGCAAACATTGAACTTATCTTATTCAGTTATTCATAGATCATAGATCATTAAAATAGCTGCTCACTGAGCACATAACCAATCCGTTCATGAAGAGAGACTCCTATCACACTAAATCAATTTTGCTGTATGAGTGATTAAATGAAAACAAGACTATTGAGACGCCATTGCTTCCTATATAATCAACAGCTAAATGTAATTATCCTTCCAGTTATAGCAGGTACTTAGTTTGATCAAAAACAAAACATATTTTTCAAGGATGCTTACAGGTAGGCAACTCTAGGACTTGAACCCATGACCTTCCGGATGGGAGTCAGTCACACATAGCACAAGGCGGCAGTGGCGTAGTGGTAAAGAGCAGGGCGACAGGTGATCGGAAAAAGTGTCCCTGAGCAAGACACCCACCATGGTGGTCTGACGGCGCCTTGCATAGCTGACGCCACCATCGGTGTATGAATATGTGTGTGAGTGGTCTGAAGAGTAGAAAAGCGCTACGTTTGTGTAGTCCATATAGCTTTTACATTGACCACTCACCCCATTGAAATATTTGCTTTCGACGTACTAACCGATTGTTGCTCCCAAAAATCAAAGAGCAAATTCTTAAACTGCTACTGGGGGAATGACGATGAAACAAATGGGAGGCAAATGTGTAACGACACACGCAGGCCAGCTGCGTGAGCAGCTGGCGAGACGCCCGTCAGCGCGCCACGGCGCGGAGCCCTCACCTTGTTGGCGGCCAGGAAGTCCCTCATGGAGATCATCTCCCCGGACATCCTGCGGCCCGTGTCCGTCTCACTCTCGTTGACCACGTCCGTCTCGATGGAGAGGTCGCGGCGGGCGCGAGGGTGCCCCGGGGCCACCACGTTGCGTCGGTGGTGGTGGTGGTGGTGCTGATGGTGGTGGCTTCCCCCGCCGCGGGGCCCCCCGGGCAGGCAACATCGACAGGGGGTCTCCATCCTCCTCAGGAGCCAGTTGAGGACCTGCTTGATGACGATGGAGATGACGTTGAAGAGGGAGTAGATGCAGCACACGCCCGTCAGGATGAAGAAGAAGTTGCCCAGACGGTAGGCGGCGGTGGCGCGGCCCTCGTAAGACTCCCGCTGGCTGCTCACCATGTCGCCGAAGCCAATGGTGCTGAACGCCACGAAGCAGAAGTAGAGGGAGTCCAGGTAGCTCCAGCCCTCGGCTGCTGAGTACATCAGCGAGGCGCAGCAGGAGACCAAGATGGCCGCCGCGCCCAGGATTAGCATCACGCAGTAGACCGAGGGTTTCCAGCCCGCCGGACCCTCCGCCCGAGCTCCCCCTCCTCCGCCGCCACCCGCCCCTCCGCTGCCCTCGGACGGGTGGCGGCCATCTTGCGGGACCACGGCCTTGTGCTGGCGGCGCTCGTAGCAGGACTTGAGGGCGAATGCGATGACGGTGATGACGCGCTCCAGGAACAGGTTGAAGAACAAGATGGTGGCAGCGCAGCCGAGGAGGCCGTAGAACATCAGGAAGACTTTGCCCCCTACGGTTGCCGGAGTGGTCATTCCAAAACCTATGCGGGAATATATCGTTTACCCACAATGCAAAGAGAAAGGGTTTGTTTGTTTACGAATACAAAATGGTGGGGTGACTCCTTCAAAGAGAGTGTGATTTCTGTGGACTGTAGATGAACACGCAAATGAATTATAACCTTCATTGAGTCAACATTTATATCTGAGCGATATGTCTTTGTTCTTGTAGGAATATATCTAAAGAGACAGCTGTTTTGACTAGACAAAAAAACACAAGCAAACTTCAATAGTGCCTATCTTGCAATACATCCCACTCTGGCAAGGCTGGATTGGAGATAAACGTCTAATTACTTACGCCACGTCCTCCATGCATTCGGCCCTCACCTGAAGACCTGTGATTGTGCATCTCAATGAAAAGCCACACCACACAGGGTTGCTATTGGTGACACTGTCTTTCTCACTGTGACTTATCTCTTCACCCTCCCGCTATGTCTTTCACGCTATCGCGTGTACGCACACGCCCTGACCATCGTTCTCTGAACTGAAACCGTTATCAATTTATCTTCTCCCCCGCTCCCTCTCGTTAACTCTCGCTGTCCTTCTCTCAGTTCTTGTTTTTGTGATTGAGTTCTCTATAATTCAAGGGGTTTCGATTGCACATTTAAAAAATAAGTGGAAAATCACAGCTTATCTTCGCGGCCAGGGGCCTATCTGACCCTGCCAGTGGCTCCTGGGTATGATTTGAATGCAAGTTGTTACTTTTGCCTAATTTCCTTGATCCAAACAGCCACAGCAATCTTGTTGCCTTCAAAGACATATCATATCGTTGTAATGCACTGCGATGCAAAGGCTCCTGTTGATACAGGTGTAGAAGAAACAGGATATATTCTGCCTAATTTTCTCCTCAGGTTTTGCTGATCTTCAAACGAAGAAGAGTGTGCTATCTTCATCTGAGTCGACTGTAGGGGAACACAATAGAAATCAATGCCTTGGTGTGACACTGGCAGACTAAGTTCCCACTGTTTACTGTTCATTTAAACTTGATGGCTCTCTAGGGGATGAATCAATGTATCTCTTTTCTCACTCACACCATACCATACTATAGGCCGATAATCATTTAACCCCATGTTCTACACTCAAGTTTATGATTCTTGGTAAGCCGTATAATTATATTACATCATGTGATTCCGGTATCCCACTGATTAGGCTGGGACTAAAGCGCAGATATGGACTGGACAAATGCACCGTTGACAGGCAGAGCAGCTGCTGAATTGTGGAAAAGAGTGTTAGTTGCTGAGCTACAGGGAGCAAAAGATAACAAACATGGTCTTCTTGTGCCATAAAAGCACATGGTCCACAACGTGGCTTATTATAACCTAGAGGATATATCTCAGAGGTGTGATTGTCATCAAACACTATATGTTGTCAGGATGGTAATTGAGATGTGCTTTATAAAAATAAAAATAATAAAATACAATGGCATGACTCACATGGGGCCCAATGGAATGCATGTTAAATATGTGTTATCCTGAGTTAAAGTGGCTTATATTGATGTGTCATTTGCCAATCGGAAAGGAAAATATTAAATAAATCAAATCAAAGCAAGGCCTCACCTAGCGGTCAAGTATCAGACTTGTTAAGGTAGCCTAGCCTATAACATTTTATAACATTAAAATATTGTTAGAAGGTGATGGACGTCTAATGCATTTAACATCATATTTCTGTTGGGAAAATCTGCCCATACTTTACCTATTTAAGTGTAGAATTTAACCCTACATGACATTTAGGCGCCGGTAAACAACATAAAGCTGATTATCACACGTGGAAGCCAAATTCCTAAATTACGATAAGGTTTTAATTTAGTTTTATTTACATCGCACACATTGACGCTTAGACGACGAAAACAACACGAACTTTTTACTGTAGTTGTGTTGAGGTGATCTTTGCCTTTTTATTAATGAATTCTTCATGGCTCACCTATGGTGGAAACCACAGTCCCCACGAAGTAAAAGGCGCCCGTGAAATCCCATCGGGGTCTAATGGTGTCCACGCGTATCCCCGCCAGATTCGCCTCCTCGTAGTTCCGGAGAAAGTTGTGGAGATCTTTCTTGCTCAGGTTGTACTTCTGGCTAAAATGTTCAAATCGCTGTGACCACCGGTCTTTTGCCTCTTGCTCCTTGGGCTGTTCCAGTGCCGAGAAGACCGCGGCGCCACACAACAGATATATAACAATGAACGCCGCCAGTAGGAGAAACCTCGCGTTATCCTCGTTGAGTGGACCGAAGCCGCAACAGCAGGTGGTTCTACATGCCATTATGGCGTGGTCGCTGCGTTACAGGTGTAATGAAGTACCAGTGGCATGTTCCTGTCTTACTAAACACACAATTCTCGTCGTCCACCATCCTCCGATTCTCTGGAGAAACCAGACTGATTCACGACGAGAAGTAAGATATCTGAAACTGGCGACCGCCGAATTGAACCGAAATTAGTTTTCATCACTAGTTCAATGATATGTAGTTGATATTTTTAATCGTTCCTTTATCTTTGTACGGTTCAAATGTGTGACATGACATTAAGCACAACACGTTTTCTCGTGTAATCGTCCTCCGCATCCATCGTTAAAGTTCTCGCAAGTTGCTTTGTTGCAGCGCTGATGCAGCTGTATTCAGAGTCGTGCTGTTGTGTGTGTGTGTGTGTGTGTGTGTGCGGGATGTGCGTGCTATGAACGTCCTGCTCGGCTGCTGAAACGACTTCCCCACCCCAGAGCGCACGTAGCCCTTGCGTGGCCTTTAATTGCGCGGTTTACACAAATGTTAAAATAAAAGGTTATTGCTCTGCTCTTGTCTACATTCAAAAGCCGTTCAGTCCTTATTAAAATATACAGGCTAGATGTATAATATTTGTAGGCTATCTAATAAGTAAAGTGTAAACTAATATGGAAACAAGACTAAACTTACCTAAAGTAGGCCATTATCGACGCGAATCCATCTTGGGAGGTCTAAATTTGACGTTGCGTTTGCCTAGTGGGATCAATAACATTTGACCTTTAGATGGAGGGTCGAGGGATTCCTGCCTCTGTTCAGGCTTACCCGGGGACGATTTGAGCAAATGTCACCGTGGAACAAGGATACGAAATAAATAATTCAAACGCAAACGGGCAACTGACGAGCTTTTTTTATCTATTTGGGAATTTAACGATTTTGCCCTAACTCTAGAGTGAGTTTAAAATTAGTTTTTTTCAGAACCATGGACAGCGCCTGGACAAAACCGCCCGTAATTACGTCATCCATTTTCTGTTTATAGATGTTTGTTGCACGTATTTCGCACTTCAATGAGATAGACCACTCTCGTGGTTGCACAAATGTGCTTTGAATATGTAATCCTATTAAGAAAAAAATGCATAAAAAAAATGTAATTACCTAATTTTACAATCAATAGCCCATTAGGCTACCCTATAATTTATGCAGCCACTGCATTCATCAGAAGAAAGTTTGGTTATTGATCAAGATGATAGGGACAGTATAGGAAACTGTATAGACGGCTCATTGTTCAGAATAATGTACTGTGGGCCAGGCACCGTTCCATTCTAATGTTAGTTTTCTTTCCTTAAAGCAGTGTATTTATAACAAACCCCTCTTCAAGGGTATTTTTTTGTAATATATATGTGTTGCTAAGCAATAGTCGTGCTGCTTGTTGACCGGTCAGTATTATTAGAAGCAGTTGTGATATTGTGTTAATCACAATATCACAATATCACAATTGGCTGTTTGTTTTAATTTAGGGTTGAATCAATAAGTCAATGCTTTATATAGATTTTTTTTACAGGCAACTGGAACATTGAATGCAATATGGCAATGAAATCGCAATACAATACACAAGTCATTTTATTCACATCACAGTCATGCTGTTTCATGATCAAAATAGTTCTTTTCATATTAACAAGTAAATACAACATATTAGAATCCCTAAACTATTTTGATAACAAACATACAAGGCAATCTATCTTTTTATATAATTTTTTTCATATCACACATTTATACTTGTACATCAGCATACTAGCATGTAAGTGGCTTTCTGATAAACATGTTATTTTTTGTCTTCACATCTGTGGCCTTGACGAACTTACGAGCAGCAAAGAATCAAAGCAATTGTGCAGAAACACAATAAACTCAGTTCTAATCAAGAGGACACGATATAATACAATAACAGTTACCACAGTTCAGTAATAGTAAATCTGGTAATTACTCTAAAGGTGGAGTCAGCGATTATACACTTTTAGTCAAATTCAGCGAATATCTATAGTCTGCAGTCCATTCTGTGTGCATGCTGAAACAAACTCCCGTGTTTCTACAAAGCCCTGGCTCTGCAAATGGTAACTCAAAGTAGTGCAGACCGCACCACACAACACTTTGGCAATGGATTTCCTAAGCTTCTCTGAGAAGCACTCTATTGACTTCATTCACACGGCAGCCATCTTCCTCTGACGTCACGCTCAGTGTGGGAAATCGCCAGGGAAACCCTCAAACGTCAGCTTTTTTCCGCTACCGTCAGCTGTGATCAGAATTTGATTTCCCACCCTGGGCGTAACGTCAGAGGAAGATGGCTGCCATGTGAATAAGGTCAGTGGCATTGAAGGGATAGGTTTTTCCAGCCATTCCAGCCACGGTCACATTTTTTCCCCATTCTGATTTTTTGGTCTAAACCACATCAAGGTTGTCAAGGTCGAAGCTCCCTTGTGATTATCTTATTAGTATCTACAAGTGGGCACTTTACCTCATTTGTGCCAATTTATGAGCCGCATCATTAGGCTTGTGGCTAATGAGTTGCACCCGTACATATGCATGCAAGACGTGCACACTAGCGCACACCTGCTGCCTTGGGGCTTGGAGGCGTGTGTAGTAGTACTGTATATTCAAGCACAACGTGATTTTGCCAAGTATATGTTCCTGGATCAACTTACTACATTACGTTGCTGGGCCAACCTTGCCACCAGTCACAGCCCTCTGACATCGTCAGTGTATATGGCGCTGAAGGCGCGTCCGCTTCAAAGGCGCATTGATAAACCCCTATGGCAGGCCATCCAGGCCAAAAACACACAAAATAAACCGCCAATCACACAGAGAAGCCTGCCTGCGCCAAAGAGAACAGCTGCCTGGGCCAACTGTCACATTGACGAGCAGCGCTGAAAAGTTGAGAACATTTTAACTTTTATGCGCGTCTGAAAAACTGCGGAGTGCGATGCATAAGAAAGTGCATGTCAATCGCACCGTACCATAGGAAAACAATGGTTTTGTTAGCAACGTGTTTTTAGCGGCACGTCTTGGTGTGATCCGGGCCTACCCCTTTAATGTTACTGAACATTAGTCTATCTATCTTATCTTACATGTTAGCATAGAATACAGGTAGCAATTTAACTTGCTAACCCTGTAGTGCACGCATACAGCCACTGGTTGTTAGCTATAGCTCTAGCTAGGTATGAGGCTATAACGATTTAATATTAATGACTTGACTGTCCTTGAACATGCCCTGTGTGTTTAGGACATTTTCCTGGACCAACATCCCACATTGCGTTCCTGGACCAACATTGCACTCTACCAATTTCACATAATCAGTGGAAAGAGCGGGTTTCAAAAATCAAAGCATCGCACAACTTTGCAATTACGATTTAATTATTAAAACAATGCAGAATTAATTAAAAACAGAGTTTGAATTGTAATTATTATTTCCTCTCACTCAGGGAGATAGCACCTCATTTCAGTTACAGTGTAAATAGAGGTATCATGTAGTATAATACAAAGATTTTAAATTTGGGTTTCTTTCAGGGAGTAAGGTTTGTTTTACTGATCTTGGTAGATAATTGTACTTAAGTTGTGTGACATTATGCTTTATTTTTTCATCATATAGTAGTCAACGATTGTTTCTCTGATAGTGTAAAGCATGGTGTAACCATGGTAACTAAAAACTAGGTTGTGGAGGAGATAAATAACAGTAGGCATATATGGGAGTTTACAGTGCAACCAACAGAGAAACCATCAAAACGCTGGACAAAAGGAACACCTTATTCATATAGCAAGTTGTCAATTCAAGTCTGGCAAGGTGTGTCATCTCTCTTTCTCTCTCTCTCTCTCTCTCTCTCTCTCTCTCTCTGACTACTCACACACACACACACACACACACACACACACACTCACAGAGCTGCCTGGGTCAAATTTTGTAACCTGTTGTGCTACCATGGTCAAACCAATTCAGAAGAGGATCTGTTTGACCTCGTCTGGCTAGTCAGAGTTTTTCTATAACGGAGATGATAATTGTAGGGTCTTCTGGAAAAGGCTGTGCAGGTTGCCATGCCACAATGTCATGCGGGAAGACAGGAAACATCTTGTAGTGCAAGCATAAAGACCGGAATAATATAATATAATATGGTGGAACATCAAATTGGTCCCGAGGAAAGAGAACAATTAAAAAATGAAGCTGCAGGAATGGACACCTGGTAGCAGTTTTCTAGAGTATTTTCTCACTCAGATGCTCTCATCCTTCCTTGTACAGATCTCATGCGGGACATGATTTAAACATGGACCCGGGGGCTGTAAAGCATACAGACAATGTTTCTCTGCAGATAGGTGGCTGGAATTAGGTTCGAGCCTTCTTAACGTCTTCAGACATTGTTAGGATACGCTGTTTGCACCCAAAAGCCTACATTGTTTATTGCATACAACTGTTTATGCACACAGTGCACCATACCGATATGATTGCGTTATTTTTTATTAGCGTTTGATTTAGTTTGTGTGCCAGTATTTGATTTTAAGACTGTGGACATGCTTTTGTAAATGTGTGTGCGTGTGTGCAAAAGTCTGTGGATTAGCCTTTATCTTTAAGACTTTGAAGCTGGCAGTGGGTGCAGCATGTATAGCGAAGAAGAATGGGATGTCAACACAGAGATGGTTGCAAAGCCTGTGGAAAGAACAGACCTATTTCCATTGTAATTGGTCTGGGCGATAATGAAATGTGCAGCCGTTGCAGAATGAGGGATGTACGGGAACAATGGCTCTGTGCTATGGAGGTGAACGTAAATTGCAAAGAGCTGTGCGTCATAGTGAACCATTGCTGCTGAGGATGCTAATGTCGGTGCATGGTGACAGTTGACGGGTCGTGCGCTGTTGAGAGCGATGGTGCAACTTGTACTCAAAGCCCCCATCCGCCGATCTAGGTTATTTGGCAGGCGGTGTAACTCATTCTTAAAACCCCCATACACCAATCCAGGTGTTTTATACACCAATCCAGGTGTTTTATAGGTTATTTGGCAGGCGGTGTAACTCATTCTAAAAAAAAACATACACCAATGCATGTTTTTTCTAGGTTATTTGGCTGATTGGACTGCCTCCCGTGAGTGTCTGACGTTAGTGTGAGGCTATTAGCCTCAACCTCTGCCGTCCATTAGCACTACGTCACGTAAGCAACTCTGTGCTGTGATACAGACACGGTCAGCACAGAGTTGCTTACAGAAGTACCATATAAGCTCGACAGCACTTTCAGGAAGGGGGGCAGTAGATTGTCATTGGCTGCTAGCATTGTCACTCACAAGTGCAATGCTTTATTGACTCATTTTAGTTTTTCTGCTTATTTTCAGCAGTAACCATAGCCTGCTAATTTAACAGATTTACATGACCTGCAAACAGCCAGACTTGTGTCATAAAGTTTACTAGATTCAAGGTTACGAGAATCCCCTCACGCACATGAAAACAAGAGAACACGACCAGTGTGATCTTGCGAGCTTCAGTTATATTTCGAAGTGAGAATCATTCTGGGAAGCCTCGGAATCACTTTGAATGTGTCCGAGTAGCTACTGAACTTTCCAATCAGCGTCGTGTTTATAACTATACGGGCGTGGTTTAGGTGTGCCGACCAAGGTGCCGGCAGCAAAAACGACCAGATGGTTCAGCCAATCAATTGCCAAGTATTTTTTGAAAGTACAGCCATTCACAAACAAATTCAATGTGACAACAATTCCTCTGGCATGTCAGGTTAACGAGAAACCCCTCCCGTCCCCTGAAAACGAGAGAACACGACCAACCCCTCCCATACCTGAAAACTAAACATGTGACACAGCTAGCTCTCGCGCCCTTCCTTAAATCCCGCAAACCAAAGTTTTAATCCAGACAAAGAAAATGTGTTGACTCTAGCAAATCGGGGTGACGTTTGTGTTTTGGGGGGCGCTACATACTACTAGGCTACATAGTGTTTATTAAACCAAAATGCAGGACCGGCCCATGGTGCAGGCAGGCGCCTAGGGCCCCAGCATGTAAGAAGCCCCTTAAAACATGTAAATTACATACTAACTTTTAGAAATCTGTTGCATGCTTCGCCCCACATAATCGGCGGAGGCAGTATTTGGCACCTTTCCATCCAGTTGTACAGTATTCAGGTCCTGCCATTCTAAAAACAGAATTGACATCAGATTAAAAATGTACATATTTACATAATATATTTACATATTAATCTATAAAATAAAATCTTGAGAGCACTGCAGCCATCAAATGTATCTAGTCTACAGTATGTGTGCCATAACCATGTCCTTACAGCCACACAGAGATATTGCCCTCTCAAGCCCTGATGATGTCAATGTGGCGTGTACTTGTTACCATGGTTATTCCCACTCATAGGTGTGATAGTCACAGCAGCCTGCCTGTGTTGCATGGCTCTGTACTGTGAACCTGTATCTACTGTACTCTCTTACAATACGTGCAGGTACATGGCCTTTTCATGTGTTTGTGTGTGTGTGTGTGGGAGGGGGGCAGTATTGGGCAAGTTACACAGGAAATGTATTAAGTTACTAATGACTTATTACTCCTTAAAAAAGTAATGATATTACTTTACTTATTACTGGGTTTTAAAATTATTACTGTAGTTATGTTACTAGTTACATTACCATATTACTTTCACAATCACTACCCTGCCTCGCATTTTAGAATGGAATCCTCTTTATTGGAACAATAATGAACCTTAGGAGTCAACAATCAGCCACAGTGAAAGCATTGCAGCCTCTCAAACCAGATGATTGACAGGTTGGTTTAATTAGCCTATAAGATTGGACCAGAAATATTTTTCTTGTTAAGCAGTAATGCAGCATTACTTATTAGTAATTGTAATAGTATTACCATTTTGGAAATAGTAATTAGTTACACTACTAGGGGGGGGGGGAGGTTAGATTAATTATATTTGGGTACTTTATGTTTTGCACCAAAATGAAGGGGTTCCTATTTGCGTACCATATGTTGGAATCCATTTGAAAGCTTCTGAGAATGCTTTTACAGTTAATGTTGCTGATACTGGATGGTTATCTTGGAAGAATTTGTCACGATTGTTTATTATGCGTCAGTCACCTACAGTACAGCACTAGTTTTGTACAAGTTTTATTAGTTTGTAAAATGTTCATATGTGTTATTTATTTAATTTTGTCACTTTTATGGAGCTCCCAGATAGGCAGTGTAAATAGTGCAAATAAATAAATAAGTAAGTAAATAGTGTTAATAATGTGTGAATAGGAAGATGCTCACACTTTGTGTCTGCATGTGTGTGTGTGTGTGTGTGTGTGAACACAACTGAGGAAAGGATTGTTGAACAGTGGCAACAAGTCTTTTTTTAATGTTTCCTCAAGGGAGTAGGCAACAATAACGGAGCCAAAAAACGATAAATGTTGACGAGCAAATAGCAGAGGCATTTGTAACCCGGTGAGTAGACTAGGTTAGGCTGCCATTCCCCTGTCAGTACCAGTTGTCACAGTCTTTTGTTGTTTCTGTTTGATGGTAATGGTCTGTTTGTCCTGTAGCAGTCTGTTTGTCCAGTAATGGTCTGTTTGTCCTGTAGCGGCCTGTTTGTCCTGTCTGCCCAGGTCTGTCTGTCTTGTATTTGGTTATTCCCCATCAGTTCCTGTTTTATTCTGTAGTTTGGTTCTGCCTTGTGTTGGTGCACTTTGCTGTCAGTCTGCTGTCTTCCCCAGTCCATCGGTGGCCCTGTGTTCTGTTGGGCTGCTCCGTCCTGTGCTTGCCTGCCCCGTGTTGATTGTGCATTAGTTTCACCTGCTTCCCGTTTTCCCCGACCTGATGGCCTGTCCTGTGTGTGTCTATTTTAGTTTTGTCACGGCCTTGTCAGTTCAGTATCATTTACGGTTTGTCGTGCGAAGGTCTCGTCTCGTTGCCAGTCCGTACCTTTGGTTTCTAGTCTTTCTAAGTGAGTTTAACTTCGTTAATAAATCATTTTGAAGCCTGCCTCTCCGTCGTGCCTTTGAGTCCTGCCACCGCCACTCTGACACCAGTAGCCACAACATGATCCGTTTGGTTTTTAGCTTTTCTCTCCCTTCTTCCCGACAAAAATTTGAACTCGCGCCAGGAAGTGAACGACAGCATGCGGTGACCGGTCGGTGTCGTATGTGACGGCCCTGCCTTGTTTTAGCAGGCCTGTGGTCGTCATTGGCTGCAGAGGCCCTAATTAGGCTAACGAAGGGCACCTGGGCAGATCACATATATAGGTGTGTTGCAGCACAATGTCTCTGTGACCCTCCTGGCACCACACATGCTACTTGTTGTTTGGTTTGTGTCTCAGTTTGGTTAGAATGCAACACACACAACATATATTCAGTACATACACCTACAGACATTCACACATCATTCTATGTTGTTATGTTAGTTTAGTGTTTGTGTTTGTGTTTGGTTTACAGCCTTTGAGCCAGGCCGTAACACGTACGTGTAGTGTGGTCGCGTGTAGTGCGCTTTCCTGGCCAAGACATGTCAGGATTTTATGGCACAATGTTTGTCTAATCTGACATGGTGAACATTGTGAAAGACGAAATGTCTGAACCCGGCATAAGTAAGATAGACGAAATTCCTTGCTGGAAAATAAAATAAAAACATGGTGCCAAGGTGTGACATCTTTTCTGGATTGTAACCAATCGTCTCTAACCTACAGTAACAAGCCCCTCCCATCAAGTGCAAAAATAACTGAAATGGAATGTAAAGCTGGTTAGAAAGGTAAACAATTACAGAAATTGGCATGATATGCTACTGCTTCACGTCGAAAGGAGCCAGTTGGGAAAGGGAGGTTTGGGTTCCCTGCTGGAGCTGCTGCCCCCGCAGCTCCGCGACTCTGGATAAGCGGATGAAGATGGATGGATGGATGGATGGCATGATATGGGCCCTTTGTTCTATGTTTTCATGTAGGTTCCCTGGTCCATGTGTCCCCCTGCCCTTGCGTTGATTGTGTATTCCTTCACCCGCTCCTGTCCAATCACATGTCTTGTTTTCCTCTATTTAGCCCTGGTGCGTTCTCTCGGTTCGTTACCATATGTTGGGTTGTGCGTGTCCCTGCCTGTCTGTGTCCTGGGTTTGTTGGATTGGAACCACTGGAACATACTCTGTCTTGCGTTTGAGTCCTTCCGGCTGCCTATCCGTAACAATCCGTACATAGTGAACATAATGTAATGTATGTTGAAGAGAGAGGAAGTCTTAATGCAACATGCTTCTGGTCAAAATGACCTAAAACACAATAAGGGACAGTGAAGCATAGATGCGTGTTAGGAACTACTGCTAGGGTCCTATTGAGCATGCTATTGACTTATTGCTAATGGTCGCTGAATCAAAACACCTAAATCAAATTGATCCATAACTAATTAAACTGAGTGAAGATGTGCATCAATAACATTATAAAGTAACACTATCTTAATAGGCTGGATGACCTGAATGTTAGGTTTAACAGTGATTCTTAAGGATTGCATTTGATGCCTTATGCCACTACATGTACTGTATTACAATAGGAAGAGACAGACAGGCATAAAGAATGATGAAAGGAAATTGATTAAAATGTCTCACGCTTAATCTAGGTCATCGTTTGATGATATAAAACACAGTTTATTAGTAAATTAGAGGAAGATACATCCGCTATTGTCAGAAGATGACGTGGTCTGTCAGCCTAGTAAAAATGCAAACACTTATAGTAATTTGTGCATTTTTACAGATTCCATTATACAACAATTTCAAGAGAAAAGGAAAATCCAACTGGAGTGGATTTGGATTTGGAATGAGATCTTATTACAGCAAAGCCCCCAAAATAATATCTACATGCATCCAACAACTGTTGTCATCTGCGTGCAAATTAATTTCAGAGCAGTGATGCGTTATTTCTACACACTTGCTAATAAACCACAGCAACCTCAGACAAGATTCGATCATGATTACTGTCATTACAAGAGATGCAAATTAACAGCTTCGCTATCCTCAGCTAATTCTTTAGTACCAAACCACCAGGGATCCAGCATGCTATAGCGCTATAATAAAGCAAAATGGAGAATTCTGAATAGAAGGTTTCTCACAGTGATATTGGAGTTCCCAAAGGGCCTACTGTTGTATTGTGAGTCATCTAACTCTTGAGTAGAGTGGGGGACTGGAAGAAAAACATTGCTGAACGTAAGGTGATTGTATTTCTTGTCATCTAAAATCTACAGCATAAAATGGACTGGTCGAAGCCTCTTGTGTACAGAAAGTCAATACATGTAAGAGTTTATTATCAAGAGAACACAGCAGTGTGATGAAGGTTTGTCTAGGTTCGGTGTTCTGGTGCCTATAGCTACAGTTTTGATTAAAGACAACTGTAAAACGTTCCCACGGTTGGCCCACATCAAACATCACTTTCACAGAATGAGATTATTGTTTCAGTTTTAACGCAAAAGCAAAAATGTGTAAACGATATACGAGGAAACAAGATATGTTTTATATACATGCTGTATAAGAGAAACACTTCGATACGTTTATACATTTGATTGGTAGTTTCAGAGCGTGTGCTGTATTAGGTGCAGTGATGAATATGCAAAGGCATAGGCTGTACCATCGCATAATGTGAAAGCCCTTCAAAGACATCCACTGGTGTGGAGTGTGAAGGGAGATAACCATTGTCTAATTGGACCGTCGCATATTGGCCGGCCTTCAGTACAAACCAGACCGGGATTCAAATTTTAAAAAGAGATTGAGAGAGAAATAAAGAGAGAGAGTTGCGCTAATATCTCTCTCTCCATCTTCCCCTCTATCTACCCCTTCCACTTGTCCATCCATCTGCCCACCTAACTTTTTAAGACATGGTTCTGAGTGGCCGATGGAGCTCGCCGTGAACCAGGAGTCGGCTGGTCATGTCACAGCCGTCAGATGATAAGTGCAACCCCCTCACTCTTCACCACACCCCCCCACATCCCCCGCACAGACACAGACACCATGCGCTTTTCAGGTGTCATGGTAACCGTTCCGAAGCCTTCAACATCCCACGAGACATTAGGTGAATTCAGTTTTAATCTTTTATCTTTCATCTTTAATCCAGGGCTGGGGAATATTGGCCTCTATGTACACAAGTCTTGATTTCCCATACAATCAGGCCTGGTTCAATTTAAAATTGCCTCTTTCACAATCTACACTCACAAAAAAACAGTTAGCCAAGAGAATGGCGAAGAGAAGTGATGAATAGAACACGAGCTGAATAGAAATGTTGAAAAAGATTAAATGGGATTGAAAAATGATATCGAGCTATGATAATGTGCGAGAGAACACAAATGGCTCTTGTCCTGAATGTGAGTCTGCTCTGCCCTGACACTGAAGGATAAATAAATACGTAAATAAATAAAAAATCTCACCACTCATCTTGAGTGGTGAGAATGTGCCTGTATGATTGCAATGTTTAAGCCAGTTCACATCCTCAGCCGAGACTGCTATTTAAATCCCTGTTCTGTTCTGCCAAGCTATTGTTGCTGTATGAGCAGATGCTTGGCCCAGGCACATTTAGCATTGGTGTTAACGTGTCACGGCTATTTTTAGGCGTCTGCCCAGACTGCCTGCCTAATTAACATTTTCAAGTGACACTGGAAGAGCAAAATGCATCTGATGATTGGCCTATACAAGATCTTCAGTGCTTTAATAACAGGGCTCCTGAGGATCTTTGGTTGTGCAGTGGCCACTGATTGCATGCAGATTATACATTCAACAGAAATAGATGGGTGGAAGCGAAAGGTGGAGAGGTAGAGCCATAGATGCTCTCCCCTTCCGAGTCGAGGAAGTCTCTTCCATCCATTAGCACTACGTCACCGAACCTAAGCATTAGCAACCTGTGCTAAATGTCTGAGACTCCCCAGTAAGCTCAGCAACACTATCAGGAAGGAGATCATCATTAGCGGTTAGCATAACAAGTCTATATACATACATACATAATTACGATGCTATAGTGCAGTGAAGCACGATGCCAGTGCAGTGCTTTATTTACTAATTTCAGCCTTTCTGTTTATTTTAAGCAGTAGGCTAACCATATACCTATATAGCCTACATATGTAGGAATATACAACAACCACACTCATGTTGTCAAGTTTCCCAACAAATCCCTCAGTAGGCTGTAAGTTTAATGTCCAATTTTGTTATTGCGTTAAAGTTGTTTGTCGTGCACGTAAATCAAAACATCTACCCTGTCAAGTGGCTGATCTTGACGCAGTTAACTAGCGCTGTGTCCCAGACTCTACGCAAGTAAAGCTAGGCCCTGCGAGACTACTTTCTAGGTGCTCTTGAGCAAGGCATTTTACTAACTGTGACCATCACTGTGAACCTGATTGGTAACAGGTAAAACGGCTTTACTTGTTAGCTGATGACTGTGCCTGATGTTTACCAAGAAGTTAGTAATTTGGTTTGGCTGCCATTCTTTTATTTGGATTTTATTTAACGGTATTTCTTCAAGAATTCTGTAGTCCTAAGGTAGCCTACTTCCTTACCGAAGAGGACCTTTGCATCATGATGTTAACAGACTATTTTTCACACTTAACCCATCTACTAGGCTACTAGCCTTAAAACCATATGAATCTGAGCTTCATTTGCTGGCCAGATTGTCTGGTTATCCTTTCATTTAGGCACTATTTTACCCGGCCTGGAATGGGACTGGCAATCACAACCTTGTATATACACTCACCTAAAGGATTATTAGGAACACCATACTAATACTGTGTTTGACCCCCTTTCGCCTTCAGAACT